>VZQC01013971.1:42766-156683 GCA_009823505.1 Rhizomys pruinosus | reverse complement strand
AAAAAAAAAAAAAAAAAAAAAAAAAAAAAGAAAGCAAGAGGGGAAAACTTCTATAAAGAGCAGAAACAAGAAAAATGAAGTATCTTCTTGGTTCAGATAGAAAGTCTCTGATTACAGAGTAATTGTCAAGATATGACTGGGTAAGTTTTAATTTCATTTTACTATTTACTTTTTGAGTTGGGTTTCAGTTTACTTATGAAGAAACCCAGCCTCAGGGGCCACTGTTCCCCAACGTTCTCTCAACTGATTGTTTTAACTGACCCCTCCCTGGAAAGCCAGCTTTGCTATGGGAAATAAATACTAATGGTATTATACAAAGAAGCATATATGTGTGGGGGGGGTGTATTTGTGTGTGTGTGTGTGAGAGAGAGAGAGAAACGCTGAAAGAATAAACAAGGAGTTGACTAATAAAGGTGGAGAAATGGGAGGAGGTGATAAGATTTCTCAAACCATATCTTTATATTTCTTTGATTCTAAACTATGCAAATGCAGCATGTGTGCAAGTCTGTGTGTGTGTATGTCTGTGTGTCTGTGTCTGTGTATGTGTATGTGACAAGCCCATGCACACAGGCACATAACTTCATTTCTCTCATGGTACCATTTTGAATGACCAATTTTACTGGATAAAAGCTAAGAAACTCAGTGTAGGTACAGTATGGGTAGAGATAAAGAAAAACAAGCCCCATAGCTTATATTATTAATGCCACAGAGTCGGTGACAACAAATGGAAATCATTTTTGCTTCTTTCCTACCAATGCTCCCTGGAAAGAGACCATCTGGAATCCCCACAAAGACAACTCACTAGTGTTACCATATTGTAGTTTTATACTATGGCAAGACAGGACAGTCTAAACACGAGACTAAGAGGACAATTGAGTAATATATGTCTTCCTTATGTAGATGAACATGCAGTGGCCTAAAGCTTGGTGACTAAGTGACTAATAGTTCAGTGCTGAGTGGCCTGTTTTGAATTTAGAAGCTTGTATTGTTCACACATTGCCCTCAAGTGCTATCATTAGCTTGGGATCAAAACAAATTTTCTTAATCACCCCCTATCTCCCCACCTCTTTTCACAGAATAACATTGTCAATGGATTGTACAAATCAGGCACCAGAGATTTAGTTAAATTAGTAACACCTCAAAGATCATTTGTGTATGTTTGCAGCAATGAGCCTCCAATATCATCTAATTAGAAAGCAAGATTATTTCCCTAAATACTCTCTAATATCTCCAGTTGACAAACAATGCTGCAATCTTGATAAGGACAATAAATGAGTTTCATAAAGTTGCTGTTCTTGTGTTCTCACTCCAATAGCTGCACCCCTATGCCCCCTATGCAAGCTTAAGTGTGAAGAACAGAATGTATTAAGAATCTGCCACAAAAATCATTATCAGTGAAACCGCCAAAGAACTTCCCACATCCTCACAGCACTTAAGTTCTGGAGTTACACATTACTACCAGTTTTATTCTTAAATTTTTAAGCACTCAGAGACAGCAACAAATGTTGCTTGGTCCCTTTAACATAAGAGCACTACTTATTTACTAAATAAAATTTCTCCTGTAAAATATAACTCTTACTCCAAAGTTGTGAAAGAGGAAGTCTGGCCAAGCCTGTCACAGCTTGGTGTGTGACATTTTTGTTTCATCCAAGACATTATCGGGAAACATACTTATTCTAATTGTACCTAGTGATGTTAAAATAAACATAAAATTATGAACATTTTTATTGGTGAGTGTATTACATAGGAGACACAGTGGGAAATAACAGAAAATGCACAGAGCACTGGTAGAGAATGGACATAAAACCTGAAAGGAAAGAAGAGAAGGAACATTAATAGAAAGCAAATGGAAGAGAGATATTAAAGGATGGGAGGAACCCTTCTGAGTTTGGCTTCGTCCTTCCTGAGTGGCAGGAGGCTGAGATTTACAACAATCAAGTAGCCACTTTGTGAATGAGCTGGCCTTGTCCCAAACCCCTTAAGGCACAGTAACCCTGGCAGGGCCACCTGCCTAGGGAAAGGTCTTTCTATAACATGACCTACCTTGTGTGCTTGTTGACATCCCATCTCTGTAACGACATAGATAACATAAAAGGAGGAAATATTTCTTTAGTCTTGGGTCTCAGTTCATGACAACTTGGCCCTTTCCAGAAAAACCACCATACATTGTGGCAGGAATATGTATTGGACAAGGACTGCTTACCTCGTGACAGTCAAGAAGGAGAGAGAGAGAGAGAGAGAGAGAGAGAGAGAGAGAGAGAGAGAGAGAAAGGGACTGGAGTCTCAGCAATGTCCCCTTAAAGGGCATGCTATCGATAACCTTCCTATGTGTCCCACCACATCCCATAGTGCCTGAGGCCACCAACCAATCAGCCCTTTGGCACATGGACATTTGAAGAGCACTTCCAGACTACAGCCCTTGGCAACTGTCCTAGTTTGTCTTCCATTGCTGTGACAAAACACTATGACCGACACCAACTTGGGGAAGAAAGGGTTTATTCAGCTTACATCTCCTGGGTCACAGTTCTCATTGAGGGAGCCCAAGGCAGAAACTCAGGGTAGGAACCTGGAGGCAGGAGCTGAAGCACAGGCCATGGAGGAATGCTGTTCACTGGCTTGCTCTCCTGGCTCATGCCCAGCCTGCCTTCTTTTTTTTTTTTTTTTTAATTTTTTTTATTAATTTTATTTATTTCTGTATGTATATGAATATACTGTCTGCATGCAAGTTTGTGCACCCGTGTCGTGCAATGCCGCGGAGGTCAGAAGAGGGTGTCGGATTCCCCTGGAACTGGAGTTCTCCTGGAATTGGAGTTTCAGACGGCTCTCGGCCGCCATGTGGGTGCTGGGGATCGAATCTGGGTCCTCTGCAAGAGCGTCGGCACTCCTAACCTCTAGGCCATCTCTCCAGCCCTCAGCCTGCCTTCTTATACCATACACAACAACCTGCCCAGGGTGGCACTACTCATTGTGGGCTGGGCCCTCCCACACTGCCCGACAATCAGACAATACTCCATAGATGTGGCCACAGGCCAATCCAATGGAGCCAATTCCAGGGTTCTCTAAAGAAACAGAAGCAACAGGACGAATATATAGCTATATACAATTTATTGATTTGCTCACGTGACAGAGTTCAAGGAGTTCAACAGTAGCTGTGCTGCACTGGAGAGGCTGAGAATCCAGGGAACTGCTCAGTCCGCAAGGCTGGATGTCTCAGTAGTCCCAATCTGGTGCTGAAGGCCCAATGGATTCCAGGAGATCTGCCGGTCTCAGTACACGCTGGGATCCGAAGGGTTGATCGCAGCAGTAAGACAAACTCACCAGTGAGAGAGAGGCAAGCCACAGGAAAAAAAGGGACCAGCTCCCTCTGCCATGGCCCTTTTACACTGCCTGCCGGCAGAAGGTAACACCCACATTTGGGGTGGGCCATCCAGGTTGAGGTGGTCCAATCCAAAGATCCTTTTTCTCTTATTTGTTCCTTAGTCCAGTCAAGTTGACACCCAAGATTAACCGTCACAGCAACATTATTCTAAAAGGGAAAGAAGAAACTTTATTCAGGAAGCAGTAAGAAAAGCGGTACCCAGAAGAATACTGTGAAATTCTTTTTTCTATCCCCTCAGCAGAAGTTCAACCAGCTCACTTCACATTTGTGCTTGGCAAATTTAAATATGTCACCCACTTTTGCTAAGTACAATGGTCAGAAATGGAAAATTGCTTTATGGAAACTTGAAAGTGTTAAGGTTATAATACACTGTAAACATGCTAAGGCAATAGTAAATGCAATAATTTATTTTGAAGTTTTTTGCTGACTTGAGATGTATAAACTTATATTTCCTAGAACTCTAGGAGACCAGCTAAGTCTCTTCACTTTCTGGGAACCAGCAGAACAGCCTATTAAGGCAAATGTCAGCATAGCAAAGGTCTGTCTGGTGTTGTTCTTCTTTGTGTTTATGTAAATAATGCCCCAGCCCGTACCTGGAGACCTGTTTATTTTTTCCACTAACATAAGTGATAGCTGTGCAGTTGTGGGGTTAACATATGAGCTCTAATCTGTCCCACCTTTATGTCCTTCTACCTACCCCAGGCATCAGCCAGTCTTTTGTACTTTGATTATTGAACATGTATTTTCTACCCTTCACAGATGTTCAAGAATTGGCAATGCCTTAAAGAGCAAATCATGATTCCCCCGTGTTCTGCTGGTATGCTGCCTGTCTTATGTAGTGTCATAGGCACCCCAGACATCAATGAAACTGAGCACTCAAGATCTATTTTTGTGATATTACTCTTCAAAGAGACTGATGGCTGACAGTCACACATAACCACGCCAACACAGGATGGTATGTGTCTTCTAAGTTTTTGTTACTCCAATGGTTCATCTTTATCTACTGTCTCTAAGAACATCTTGAGTAAACTGCCAGTTCAGATACTTCACCCCATTGGCAACTGGGTGTGTTTTCTTATCTGTATGTGGGGACTTTTTACACATTCTTAGCAGTGATCCTTGAAACTTATTAAAAACAGTTTGCCCGCGGGCTGGAGAGATGGCTTAGTGGTTAAGAGTGCTGACTGCTCTTGCAGAGGATCCGGGTTCGATCCCCAGCACCCACATGGCGGCTGAGAACCGTCTTTAACTCCAGTTCCAGGGGAATCCGACACCCTCTTCTGACCTCTGCGGCATTGCACGACACAGGTGCACAAGCCTACATGCAGACAGTACATTCATACACATACAAGAATAAATAAAAATTAAAAAAAAAAAACAGTTTGCCCTACTTAGCCATTTGTGTACCAGTCATGAATCTTGGGTTCAAGCTTGGGTATATCGCTGCCCTCAGTGAGCATAGCCTTTGGTCCAGATCAGAAGTTCTGTGGGTTTAATTTTACTATAAACTACCCTATTCCATGTCATCTGGGTCTTCCAGAACCATTCATTCTGTCTGTAGATATCAGCCATGTAACCTCGTCTAAATAAGAAATATTTCCCAGGAGATTCCCAGGACTGTTATTCTCAAAGTTCTTGACAGAGGACACAATGTAGAATTAGCTGCTGTCCATCTCTCATCAAAAGGCAAGATGCAGGATCTGTGCAAGCATGCATGCTATCCATCCAGAGTTTTATCTGCTACACACAGTCCAGTCCTCAGAGAGCTGAATCCTTGGCCTCTGTGGTCTTTGAGTCATACTAGCTAACCTCATGTTATTGACCTGCTGTTTAACAGATGCTGTCACTTACACACACAGAGGAAAGTCCAGGGCTTGCTGAGTGCTCACAGCTAGCAAATCTGGACAGTCCTGCCTCCCTGCTTGCTCACCAAGAATTAAATACATTTATCTTCAAAACTATTTGTGCAGACTAGTCTTGTTATGATGATTTAATAATTTGGTTAAATATTATATAAGTGACCAAATTGTGGATCAATAAAGACTACTTGTTTCTATGAAAATTTAACAGATTGCTTTGGAGATACTTGTTAAATTAGGTGCTAAAAATTGCTATTACATTCAAATATAAAGCTGGGAAATGCCTAGAAATGTGGAAATTTAGAAGTATATTTCATCTAGATTGCATCATAAGGAGAAAGTCCTGTCTCTGTATCAAGATTATTAAATAGTTACACTATTTATACACACTACAATAAAATGAATATTACATATATCCATTTTATGATGACATGCTTACATTTTTCTAATGGCTGACTCTTTCTACTTAAAGTTTACTCTGCAGACTGGCATCAGTATCCATGGACTGTCTTCACTCATTTTATGCTGCTATAACAGAATACCTGAGACAGTAATTGATAAAGAACAAAAATGTGTTAGCTTGCAATTCTGGAGGCTGGAAAGCCTAAGGTCAAGACCCCAGTGGGTTTGGTGTATGATAAGGCTGTTCTTCTCTTACAATACATCACCTTGCACATGTTTCTCCCAAGGTGAGGGCTGGGGGCTGGGGGGATGCTAGTGCTTTACATGGCAGAAAGCAAGAAGGCCAAGGCTCTATGGCCAAAGTACTGCCTAAAGGTCTCACCTCTTAGAATAGGTACAATGAGAATAACATCTCGACATGAGTTTCATAGAGAACAAAATTCCAAGTATAGCACAGAGCTCATTAGAAATGGCATGGCATGAGACCATGCAGGAGCTATCATTTTAATAAGGTCTCCAGAATTTAATGAGGCAAGAACTTTAGTTCTATAGGAAAACTAAGCTTTGATAATTGAAGTAAAAGCTGTACATATGTTGTGTGGCAAAAGCACCAGCTAGGGGCTGACGAGATGGCTCAATGGTTAAGAACACTTGCTATGCAATCCTGAGAACCAGAGTTCAGATCCCAGCACCCACATAAGAAGCCAGAAATCCCACATATGCCTGTAAACCCAGCTCTGAAGAAGGCAGAAACTGGAAGATTGTTGGGGCTTGCTAGCCTCTAGCCTAGCCAAAAAAACATAAGCCCTAGATATTTGGAAAGATCCTGCCTCAGAGGAACAGATAGTGATAGACGATAGCACCAGCACCCTCTGCTGGCCTCTGCATGTGTTGCATCTACATCAGTACACATGTGGACATAGGCTCTCTCTCTCTCACACACACACAAATAATAAATAAATAATAATACATCTTTTTAAAAAGTAAAAATAAAGTGCTAGTCTACTAAACATTTTCTCTCTGGTTGCATAAAGGGATTTTAAAATAAAATTGTGTAAATAAGGAATTGTATACATTTCAAAACTTACATTTAATTCAATTATAAAAGCTTAGTTTTTCCTCTAGAACTGAACATCTTGCCTCATTTATAGTAATAATTTTCTCATTGCTGTGACAGAAAACATGACAGGAACAACTAAAGGGAGGAAAGGGGTCCTGTGGCTCACAGTTTCAGGGAGAGTTGAGTCCGTGAGGGCAGGAGAAGCGCTGTGGTGGGAACAGCTTTGCCTGTGGTGGTGGAAGCATGACAGAGCCCCTCACAGAGCCCAGAACCGGAAGCAGACGCAGGCTTCACAAGGCCTGGCACTGGTGACTGCCGCCAGGCACCACTTCTGAAAGGCTCCAGTGACTTCCAAACGGTGTCATAATCCAGGGACCGAGCATTAGACACATGATTCTGCTGGAGCCATCTCAAATTTTGCCACCCATGAACAGTGGTTTCGCCTTCTTTCTTGATTTAGCCACAAGAAAACATAAAACGTTTAGTTTTCCCATCCATTCTTGCTTATTTTGACTTTCATTTCATCTAATGTAGTGGTTTTTATTTCTATTTTATTTTTTTCATTGAGTATGCTTGTTAAAAATCAGCTTTCTTTCATTCCCCTTAACATCATTTGAGAAAATCAGGGAGAAAAATTGAAACTCAACAACCTATCAAAAACTGTATTCAATCTGATCACTTTTCACTTTGACTTCAGCTCCAGCTTTTCTTATAAATAAGCTCATATTCTGTGGCTGGACAGATTGCTCAGTGGTTAAGGGCACTGGCTGCTCTTGCAGAGGACCTGGGTTCAGTTCGCAGAACCCACATGGCAGCCAGCAACTGCCTATAACTCCAGTTCCCGGGGATCCCATCCCCTCTTCTGACTTTGTGCACATGTGGCACATTTACATGTGTGCAAGTAAGACACTCACATACATTAAGTAAATTTGTAAAAAAATTTAAATAATTTCATATTCTTTCCTTTTGACCCTTTATTGTGACTCAAGCATTGCTTTTAAAGAAATACTCTCTCTTGGTCCCTCAAAGTTCAGTCCAAATTATATCTCCACTTTGAAGGCTTCTCCTGGTCACCCTGGACCAAATGATTTTTCCACTCCAAACCTCAGGAAAAATATCGCTGACATTTTCCAAAGACATATTCCCATTCAGCTTCATAGTGAGTCCATTGCACACATGGCTTCAATGATGCTTTGAGAGAAAGAAGTATCCATTACTTGAGTCACCTGTAGAGCCTATTGTGTGGCCAACACCACATTAATGACTGAAGAAATGTGTAATCAAGTGAGTTAAATACATAGGGTGAGAATTTCATTTTTTTTAATTATAAAAACAGATTTGACACAGAAAACCAATATGATAAACAAAATAAGCATTTTAATGAGAGCTTTTTCTGCTTCATTCACTATTTTGGGGGGGCGTCTTTTTGAGACAGGGTCTCCCTATAGCCCCAGCTGTCCTGAAACTCACTCTGTAGACCGGGCTGGCCTTGAACTCATAAAGATCCACCTGCCTCTGCCTCCCAAGTGCTAGGATTAAAGGCGTGCGCCACCACGCCAGGCTTCATTCACTATTTTAAAAAATGTATAAACCGGGGCTGGAGAGATGGCCTAGCGGTTAAGAGCACCGACGCTCTTGCAGAGGACCCGGGTTCGATCCCCAGCACCCACATGGCGGCTAAGAACCGTCTGTAACTCCAATTCCAGGAGAACTCCAGTTCCAGGGGAATCCGAGACCCTCTTCTGACCTCCGCGGCATTGCACGACATGGGTGCACAGACCTGCATGCAGACAGTACATTCATACACACACAAAAATAAATAAATAATAAAAAAAAAATTTTTTTTAATGTATAAACCCAGGATTGGTCAGATATCTTGAAGAATTTATTCAAAGTAGGAAAGTAGGCTCGGGAGACGTGGGAATGTGGGTGAAGCGTACGCGCGTGGAGATGTTCCCATCTCACAGAACCTGCTACTCACCACAGGGATCCTATCATCATTTCTTTTTCTCTGTCTTTCTTTCTTTTCTTCTTTTTTTTTTTTTGAGACAGGGTCTCCCTTTAGTCTCAGCTGGCCTGGTGCTCGCTATGTAGACCAAGTTGGCTTTGAACTCACAGAGATCCGCCTGCCTCCTGAGTGCTGGAATTACAGGTGTGGGTCACCATGCCTGGCTTCCTGCCACCATTTCTAAGGGCTCACAGGGCCCACAGCTCCCTACAGACTGCCTGACTCAGGAGGGTCTGCTGGGAAACAAGGTGACACTGTCTCTGGTCTCAGGGAGACAGTGCACCATTGCAGCAGGCTGACACAGACCCCAATAAAAAGTGAGCTATGGATGTACACAGCTGAAACATCCTACTGACTTTCAGCTGAAGGGACAGAGCTGTCGAACACCATTGCAAAGCTTGGATTCTCTAAGCAGAATGAACTTCATGGACAAGTGCATGGGAGCAGCCCATGCCATAGTCATCTGCCCAGAGCATGATGTCATTAATAAAATCACCTGTGTTAATTAGGGGGATATAGAGGATAATAAAGTTTTTCAGTTCTCTCAACTTCTATTCAGATCAATGCTGTTAGAAAAAAATAGAATGTCAGCCAAAAGTGTAATTCTAAATTTTCTAATAGACACATAAAAAGTAAAGTGAAAAAAATTGTCTTCATAATATAATCTAACTGGGGCTGGAGAGATGGCTCAGCAATTAAGAGC
Source organism: Rhizomys pruinosus (assembly GCA_009823505.1). NCBI lineage: Eukaryota > Metazoa > Chordata > Mammalia > Rodentia > Spalacidae > Rhizomys > Rhizomys pruinosus. The sequence continues at coordinate 147,272 of VZQC01013971.1, read as the reverse complement.
ATTGACTGCTCCACCAGAGGACTCAGGTTCATTTTGTAGCACTCGTGGCAGCTAACGACCATCTGTAACTCCAATTCCAGGGATCTGACACCTTTCTCTGATCTCCTCAGGCACTTCGTGACATGGATGCACTTGCACACATGCAGGCAACACACTCATACACATAACATAAAACTAAATCTACATGTATAAAATTATTATATTATTGGGGACTGTTGAAGGAAATGCTACTCTGTTAGGTAAGAAGCAAGAAAGAATCATGCTCATGGAACAATGTTAAGCAATATTATTTTTAGACTGACATCGTTCATTGGTAATTATTAAACCTCTTTACATTACCCCTCCCACTTCTTTCCACATTTTCTTTCATGGTTGCTCTTGGCAGCAATTCAAAAACCAGTTCTTGTCTGGTAAGAATGAGGAAATTCTACAGACCCGGCACACCAAATAGATTAGAAAGTGCAGCTGATGGAAGGGAAAGTCTGAAGAACATTTTTTTTTTTAATTTAGCAAAATTAAAAGTATTGTTTCTGTAACAAGGATTGTTCCTTGAATGTTGGTTTATTTTCTTTATAAAATTAAACTGACACAAAATTTCCAAAAGACATATAAGTTTTGCCAGCCAAGTCTAGAACAAGTTTCTCTATTTGTTTTCTGGGAGTCAAAAACAATAAAGAGTGGTTTTTCCAATGGAACTCCTCTAGTGCGGTTTGGCATGCAGCACTATCTTGTCCACAGCTCCAAAGGAGAAAGCCAAGAAAAACTTCCTACACAGTTTTACTCTGTCATGATTTAAAATCTACATGCTTACTGCAATGTCATGCATTTCAAAGCTGCCTTGGTCTTGTTGACAAACTGTTTATCAGGAGATAGAGAATCATTAGAGAAGAATTCTATCTAAAGTGGTTATTTTTTAAGGTTTTTCTTCTCAAATCAAGGAAAGTGGTAATTTTTATGTAGTGACCCTGCACATGCAAGCATATGCACACATATGCATGCACACCTACACATATATCTACAGTGAATTGCTTTGAGACAACATTGTATTTCCATGATGCACTGTGAAATTTCACTTCTAACTATTTTGTTTAAAGGAAAACTTGTTGCTGCACACCATATTGGTCATTTTCCATTAACAGGCTATAATTCTGTGTGAAGTACACTGGCCAGAGGTTGTGATTTCATGTGCCTTGTGGCTACATGAGATATTTATACTCTGCTCATGATTTACAAGAATGACCCTGTGTGGTCTAGTCCAGTCTTCCCATCCTGTGTGATCTCCTGCTTCTAACTTAGCTCTTAATGTAATAGAAACTATGAGGAATCTGTACTACTCACAGCCCAGTAACAGAGTACTGACTTCCAACATACAGATGAAGTTGCTTAGGCTCAGAGAAGGTGGTCAGACGAGTGAGCAACTGAGCTGGAACTGAGTTGAGATGACATCCCAGGAGTGCATCTCTTTCCAAATAATCACACTGGCCTCTTCGGTACCCTCCACTCGCCAGCTGAGAGCCCTCCTCTTCCCCTCCCCCATCTGGAAACCTCTCCAGCTTCTGCTTCTAGCCATGCATTCCAGCCTATTCACACCCCAACTCTCAAGCCTGATTTTTCCAAGAATACACCCAGGGGACTTTGACCCACATTTCCCTCCCTTTTGTTTGACTCCTGGAGGCAGAAAGTTTCAGAAGCTTAGACCCTGGATGCGAGTTGCCAGGTTTGAACATTCCTCAGTCACACTGACTCTCAGGATGGTGTTCATATTCTGTGTCTCCATTATAGGTGATTAATAAATGTTAACACTGTTCAATTGGACCATCAATATCACTTCATTAGACTCTGTCGCATAATTTAACCATTCACTCAACAGACACACACACACACAGTACCACATTGGCAGGTGTGTAGATACACTATCTACATACTAGATACTGTACATACCCAGAATAAGCATCAGATTTTGAATTTATGAACTTGTCAATCACTGGCAGACAAAGAACTTAGATTTTTCTTGTGATGGAGCAGCCAGTGCAAACCTTCTCATCTTTACGTTTCTGAAGGTATTAGGTACCTTTGGAGATGATTCTATTTGGAGAAACTTACCAAGATGTTTTTAAGTGTCACACATGAACAAGCTCTTAGGAAGCCACAGTGCAGAAGCTATTCTGGATCTGTTTTGTAAATATCCATATATAAATTTCAGAGAGTGTGTTCTAAAACTGGGATGTACCAGAATCTATATTTATTTTTCCAAAACTGCTGTTATTTTACCTCTTGTGCTATCTATCCATGTAATTAAATTCAGTCAGTTTCTTCCTGATTAAACCTTTTATTCTGTGAGCCTCTCCCTTCAACTTTCTTTTCTCTCCTTTACTTCGGCACTCTCATTTCCTAAGCTCAACCACTGCAAGAAGGTAGTAAGAAATAAACTATAAATTCTGAAGGATTTTTTTTAGGTCCTGGTTGTTAATAAGCCTGTGAGTATGGCTCTCAGAGGCTCATTTGCTAAGTGTGCCTCTGCAGAAAGCAGGACTCAATATAGATGCCCCTTTGTCCCCATTTTCTTTCCAATCTCATCCAATTTTATTCCTTCTGCAAACTCCCTTCCCTAACAATAAGCACCTTTGCTATAAGGAAGTTATGGTTCACATAAAACTCAAAGGCACTCTGGTTTACTTTAGCCACTTGTCATAACAGAAACACATTTCTTTCTTAAACACAGAATGGCAGGCACACACACACACACACACACACACACACAAAACCACAAAGAAAAATATCACAGGAAAAATCATCCAGAATATTTGCAGAAAGTCACATGTTTTATTGTATTTTTTTTCCAGTAAATGAAAGCATAAGAGCCCTCAGGTACCTGCCTTTGAAGAAATATCTATTCCACTAGAAACACCCTGCCGAGCTGCAGGGCAACCAAATCCTTGTACAAGGGTGACTGCTAAATGCTGCGTGTTTCTCAGATTGTGACTCTGCACTACTCCTGTGCTTGCTGGTAGCAGGGTGTTGGATTCAAAGTTCAGTAGACTAATTTGAAGCCAATAGATGACTCTTTAGGAAACAACACTTGTTTTGCTCTGGAAAGTGACTTAAATAATCTTGAGTTGAGGGATAAATCATCTCAGACGTCATCTTTGCCATTGATGGCTTACAGAAAGTTCTAGAAGAGACTAGACACCCACTAACAGCTCAGAACTTCATGGTCTGTCATGGAATGAGTTTATTCCAGAAATCCCCCAAAAGTTATAGCATTTGTGCTTATGCAGGCATGAATAAAAATGTATAAATCATTACACAACCAGCCAGGTCTGAGAATTTTACAGTATCCTTTGAAATATTGGTAGAACTAAAAGTGCAAAATCAGATTCTTGACTTCCACCCCAAAGCAAGAGGTAATGGTGTGGCCAGAGTGATACCAAATGAGTCTGGAGAACTTTCTTCCAACTTTGTCCACTTTGGTTTGTGGTCTTAGACTGCTCCTTCAAGCTTCTGTGTCCACCTCTGGAGAGCAAACCTGCCATATCAGTCAGGCCCATTGTAACCTGGGCTAAGATGCACAAGAAAAAGGCAGATGGTAAATACTACTATGGTGATGTTGTATAAAATAGTTAGCTATGTTAAGTAAGCTTCAACAGTGTAATTCCTTAAATAGCTTTTCAGTAATAACAAGTACAGAACCAAAGAAAACAAAAACATAGTAAAGTTTTTCAGCTTACAACAAAGTGTGTGTTTTGTTTGGGTTTGTTTTTTTCTTTCCCAGTCTCAGTATAATAATTTTAAGGGCAAATTGCATGTCTAATAATAGGTCGATGCTATCTTTCTTGCATTCTGCTGAAAGCTATAGAATCAGACACACATGCTAGCACATTTTTGGAATGACATACAACATGGCTGGAAGAGTAAGTCTTCTTCCTCTTGGAGTGAAATCTTTGGTAAGCAAAATCATTCTTCTGGGGTCTTTCTTATCCAGGGACTCTTTCTCTGAAAGTCCCTTTTTAATAATTTTGTCTGGGCATGAAATAGCACCGGTCTCTTCTTGAAAAAGTCTCTTAAGCTTGCAGAAAACTGTCCTCACCTTTTTATACTAGAGGTTAATACCCAAAGAAAACATTTCAGAGTGCATCAAATACAATGAAGTTTCAGAAAGATGGGCACTATCCTTGGGGCTTCCACAGACCGTGAATGGCCAATGTCAAGCCCTGCGCTGTGTGTGGGAAAGTGAAGGAGAACAGGGTGGCATTGCTGGCCTTGTTGGATATAGAGGTATGTGGTCTGTCCAGGACCTGTTAGCTCCCTGGAAAAGGTCATCACAAAGAGAAGGAAAGAAGGACCAAAGAATGAACATGCTGAGGACTAAGAGCCAATACGGAGCCCTAAAGGTTGTACGACCATAAATGGTGTCATGTCTAGAGATTAAGGCCCAGCTGCAACCTGAATGGTCAACAACATGCTTGACGCAGATGAAGTGATCATGCTGCATGCCTGTGTTTGGGTCTCCGGTGGCTTCTGACATTCCTGTGCTAAATCACCAGCTAAGCTCCCAAGCTCCCGGTGCTGCTAGGCACTGTTCTGTTGGCCTTGACTTCCCTGCAGAACCTTACTTCCGGATTTCTGGTGTCCCAAGCAACTCCAGCCACTCTCAGCACTGCCGCCCCTTGAAATGTTCTCCCCGGCCCCAGCCATTACCAATTCCCATTCCCACTACGTCTCAATTTACATGTCACTTTTTCATGAGAATCCACTCAAACGCCCATCACTGTTGGGGATGGGACACTTGATATAGTAGCTACCAAGAGACTTCCTTTGTTTAGAAGTCTTCCATGTGCGTCTGGAAGATGAAAGCAGTAGCCGTCATCTCTACCGTGAATGCTGAACTCCCAACACAGAGCCGCATTGTGGGTGTTAAGAGCCCTTGCTGCCAGCTCCCCAACACGAAAGGAGATGGCTGAAGACACCTTGCACCATTCGGTTAGGAGCAAGATTCTAGCCTCCAAAAACTAGCGACTGGTATCTCCTATGCATCCAGTGTAGAAAGGGTTAATCAATATAGAATGGCACAAGTTGGTGGGTGCACTCGTGCCCGGAAACAAAGGAATATCTTCAATGAGAGTTGTGCCAGAAACAAATTAATTTTAGTAGCTAGTGAGGACAAGACAAAAGGGGTGAACAGCAAAGACTCGCCATCACCAGCAGAGGGCAGCAGAGGGTAGGGTAAATTGCTACAGCTTGTACCCGCTGAATTCGCCCGATCCTTTGAAAGAAAACGGTAGGAGTGGGGCGGGGAAGGACAGAAACGAGAAGAGCAACTCACAGTGATCTGCATAAACCCCGAAAGCAGCCCTCTGTAGCTGCAGAAAGAGCAGTCAGGACAGCAGGGGAGGCAATTCAGACACTGAAGCCAAGGCTCAGTCGTCAGTCACAACTGCTTGCTCACCACCGCCCTTGATTCCACAGCAGAAAAACAAGAGGAAGGAGGAAGTGTGGGCATTCCTAAACTTCATGTCCTGTGAGTCAGTGGTTCTTAATCAGACGTGGAGGAAATGGGAAGATTCCATTATAAGAAAGGATGAAAACCCAAAGGAAAATAGAATGGCGCCTGGTCACCAGGGACCTATGTGTCCCTCAGGGCGAGGAGCTGACACCTGGCCCACCAGGCAGGCCTCAAGGGGAGATTCCGAGCCTCTCCAGATTCAAAAATGTGTTATCCCAGATAACCTGCCAAACAGTTAAAAAATCAAAATAGATCTTAAAGGCCCATAACTAAAACAGCCTTTACTCTCCCATACCTTACTCTTCGATTTCTGCCAGAAACATTGCCTTTTGAAAGCTTTCCCTTTTCTCTTTTGATTCCTATTCATGAATATGCATAATAGAATCCCCGTTTTAGTTATTTTCTCTCTGGTGTGACCAAAAAGTTGACAAGATGCAACTTAAAAGAGGAAGGGTTTATTCTGGCGGCAGTTTAAGAGGAGGTGAGACAGTCCACGATGGCGGGAAGACATGTGGGCAAGACCCCAGACAGCTGTCTGCAGTCAGCAAAGGGACAAAGGCCCGGGAGAGGGAAAGGGTTTGGAGAGATGGAAGAAGAGGACGTAGAGTCCGGCTATCAAACCTCAAGGCACGCCCCAGGAATCACTTTCCTCCAGCGGTTACTACATCCTAAAGGTTCCACATCTGTCACTGGTCAAGAAGTGCAGATACAGGAGCCCTGCAATCTGTAATTTGCACCGTCACATCACTCGATCTATCAACTTTTTATTAGTGTAGATTAGGATATTAGTTCAGTTATTCCATCTCTTCTCCTTCACTATTCTCCAAACATGTTACCTTATTTTTAGATCATAATTTCATTATTTCTAAGTTTCTGTAAATGACTGTGTAAATATTATTCATTAATAAGTCAAGGTATAAGTAATATTACTATAATAATATTTAACTTCTTGTACAACTTTCTATTTATCCTAGAATTAATAATTGTGTTTTATCTTCAATTGCCAAGTTTCTTTCAACATTTGACTATATTTTGCACAGGTTACAATACCTCTGTAAAATATCACATCAAAGCAATTTTGCACATAGAGAGAGGTATTTGTCGAATAATTCTGGGTTTCATATTTTCTGTGGCAGCTCCTGTGATTCCTGGAGTCTGTCCTTCTTCCCCTTTGGTTGATTTCTTTCTCTCAATGGAACATGTCCCACCCAACATCAGTCCCTATGTCAAGGCCTCCCCAGTCACTGTGGTCCTCTTAGGTGCATCCTCCTGCAGATTCTTCCTGAACACTCACAACAAGCCTCCCTAAGCTTTGGCACAACTAAGCTAGCAGACCTGAGCTCTTCATATTTGAAGGTGGATCTGGTTTATGTTCTATTTCTTGAAGTACTTTAATTATGTAATGCAATTGGGTTTGGCCAGCACATTGCTCTTAGAATGCTATCTGCTTGGGGGGAGGTGGGAAGTTGAATGCCCAAAGGATACTTCCCCCTCTCTTTCAACAAATGTTTAGTAGAATGGGTCTTAATTTGACCGTTTTTCCCAAGGACTTACTCTTTTAATATTAGGCTAGAGGTCATTTTTGCTTATTTCAATAAGGCACTCATGAACTAGGTACTGGACGTTGTGGTGTTCCTTTGGTTTCTTTGGTGCTGCCTGCCATGCACATTGACTCCCAGCTTATTCAAATGCGAAGCATTTTCAGATTCTTCTTCTAACTTTATTTGTTGGGTCTAGTTCGGTTTGGTTTCCCTGTTCCTATTTCTATTAAGACAGTATTCATTATGTTAGCTTGATCTTGTTCTCTTCCTAGTTTTAACATTTGTGAATGTTTTCATTCTCGTTATTTTCATAGATCTCTTGTCCTTTAAATGTTTTTTCCCTGCAAAATTATCTCATTTCTGAGGCTTTTTTTTCACTTCTAATATTCTTTTAATATTCATTAATTCTTTTTAGCCCTCTTTATCATCCGTTCTAGGGGCATAATTTTTTTTTCTTGAATCACTTGGTAAAACCAGATCTTATTCTGATTCTCATTTTTAACTTTTGGATAATTTGGTGTGACTCAGCAAAACTCAGGAGTTTTGCTCTTCTTTAAGAAAGGAGGGAGGAGTCTGGATTATTTGTCTGGGTACATAAGTTTAGAATTCCTTTTCTTATTTTTTTTAAAAAAGAGCCTGGTACTCACAGGGATGTTCCTTCACCACATTTCACTAGCCAGAAAATAAACATGGCCTTAGCGTCGCACTGCTTGGTCATGTCCCACTCCAAGGGTTTCTTAGTCTATGTCACTTTGAGAAACAAAGTCTGGAAGATTAGGGAAAGAAACAGGATAACAAAGTTGGCTCACCTGGGCAGAATCTGTCAGAAGTTAACCCTGATCCCCAGGTTCAAGCCAGTAATGATTCGAACCTCCATAATTAACTGGATCCGAGACTCCACACACCCTGCACTAGAACACTTGGGCTAAAGACAAGTCTGTGACCCTGGACTTACACAGCTCACTCTGAACCAAGTTCAGTATATGACATGGAGTAAAGAAAAGTCCCCATGAGCGATTGAAATGGTAAGGTGAGATGAGGTGGAGCCAAGCACACCAGGATTGCCTCAGGTGTACCTTAAAAAGAATAAGCTACAAAATGATATGTCATTGTTAGTTATTTCAAAATAGAATTATGAAATCTGTAATTTTACCTGTTAAGAGAATTGTTTTCACCTAAAAAGTTATTTCTTCTGTCTACACAGAGGTAGTGGCTTTTACATTTTATGTTTTTGATTCCAGGTCCTCACTTCCTAGTACAGTGCCTGGCACATTGTAAGCCTTTAAAATCTCTCTGTCTGTCTCTCTCTGTCTCTGTCTCTCTGTCTCTCTCTGTCTCTCTGTCTCTCTGTCTCTCTCTCTCTCTCTCTCTCTCTCTCTCTTGTTTTAAGTAAATAGACTTGCTTTAATGGAGCAATCCATCAAATAATCTGGCCTTCTGGGGTGGGGCTGAAGGCACGCCCTGCTCCCCGTCCTCTAGGAGCTGTTTATTTGAAGAGGACAGCAAACGAGAGGAAGGAAGGAGCACGTGGGGATGATGCTCCAGCACAGAAGAAACAATAACTTGTGGCTCAGGATGGCCTCCTCTTAACTCTGGGAGTGGACGGGCTCTGTGTTTAAACAGGCAGCTCCTCCATTACCGAGAGGCCTCGGGTTAGTAGCCTTGCTGAGAGTAGATTAATGAGCACAAGTTTGGTCTCCACAGGTTCCTCCACTGCCCTAATGGAGGGCTGTCAAAGCCACCAATTTGTTTCATCACCACACAATACTTGATAAATGAGTAACATATTTAGCTCATGAGATATACGGGGTGGGGCACAGGGTGCAGGAGAGGGGAAGAAATTACCAGACTTTCACATGCAGACTCATATTTTGGACTTCACTCACAGCATTTACAATGACACGATGAAAGGACGCAGGTGTAGTTTAACCCTTTTAGTTTGTGCCAGAACCCTGAATTCTTTGGAAAGAAGAAAGGGCTTTAACGTAAACTACAAACACTTTAATCAAGTGGCTTTCTTCACATGCCATAAAAGCATTTTGAAACATTCAGGTTAAAAAAAAATCTTTATTTTCTGAAAATATAACCTCTTAAACACTAATGACACTGCCAGACCAAGTCCCATCAAGTAACAAGGCACAATAAGAAGCTTAAAAAGGGTTAGGATTAAGTTACATTTGTATGAATAAGCTCATTTCTCTTGTTCACATCTCAATCCTTAACTGATCCCAACTCGTGTATGGAAGGTGCCTCCTAGTCAAATTATACACTAACGTTCTCAATGTGAGTCCCGAGGGACCCAGGATTTCTCCAGGGCTCACAAGTCTTCAGGGACAAATAACTACATCTACAGCAATAACTCAAATTTTGTCTGTCTTTTCTCCAAACCTGCTGTGAAACCCTCCTATTCCCTAGCCAAGTGCTTCTGAGACTCCATGGAAGTATCACTCCACTGGAAGGTCCTTGCTTCCTCACTCCCTCGTGGGTGCAGATGCTCCCCCTACTGGCTCTTTGGGGTGGGGGGGAAGGGGAGGCACCATCCCAAATGTCATTTGTTTTCGTTTTTTTTTTTTTCCTCTCTTTATTACTGTGATAAAAACACTGACCAAACCAACCTGAAGAGTAAAAAGTTGATCTTACATCTCTAAGGTCTCAGTTCTTCATTAACGGAAACCAAACACAGGAACTCGGGCCCTGGAACAGGAGCACAGGCTTGCTCTCCTGCTCATGCGCAGCCTGCTTTCTTATTCAACGTAGGACCACTTGCACAGGGGTGGTACCACCGACAATGGCTGGGGCCTCCCACGTCACTAAACAATCAAGAAAATGCCCACAGATATGGCCACAGGACAGTCCAATGGGACAATTCCTCACTTGAGTTTCCCTCTTCTTAGGTGTGTGAGGTCAGCAACTAAAGCTATTCTGCACACCATTTTTGCCAGGCTCCCAAATCTGCATAATGTACCAGGCACCAAAAAGAAGCACATCCCTCATCAAGTCAGAGCCTGGCTGGTCCTCTAGTAAAAAGACAAGAGAAGTGCTGGCTCAAGCAGATGTTACCAAGTTCGATGGGTCCTGACAGTCTAAGTCCAGCTGTACTCTTCTTGAAAGCCTTCTATCTGGTTCTCCTCCTACTCTTCTCCTTCCTCAGACCTAGAGGCAGCCTGGGAGTGGAATGCACACCTCTCTCCCATCACTCAAGCAGGTGAAAATGTCCTCTTTCCAGGAAAATACCCCACAGAAATTATTCCTCTGAGGCCTTCCTTTCCATTTTTCTAAGCATGCCAAGGGAAATGTTCTGGAACCCTAATACTAATCTCACTTCCCTTCTCACCATCCAGTCTCACACCCTGACAAGGCTCTTCGGTACTTCTTTGCTACCAAATAATAATTATTTTCTCTTCCTTAGGCATACAAACTTCGTGTTACAGTTTATGGCTGTCTTTTGGCCCTTGAGTCAGGTATTAGTTATGGTGGAGAGTCTGACCCATGGAATCCATCAGCCTGAATTCATAGTCTCATCTTCACTGTATGCTTGAATAACTTTTGTGACAGTCTTCTAATCTATTTGTTTGACTCTTATTTTCATCATCAGTAAAATATGATATTAACATCTTCCTCATAGAACTGTTATAAGGAAAAATTAAGGGTTATTTTCTTTTTCTTTTTTTTTTATAATTACAAACTGCACCTAATTTATTTATTTATTTTTTTTCTGATGGGAATTATTTTTCTTTGTTTTTTTTTTTCTTTTTTTTCCACATAAATTTATTTTTATTTTTTTAACAAATATAGACCTGTGTTCCCACCCATTCCTCCACCCTGCCAGAGCTCATGCACTCTGCCAAACATGCTTTTCATCTCTTAGTCTTTCTCAATATTCTCCATGAGGAAGTTGACTGTTCTGAGCAGAAGTTCACTGTTTCAGTCAGTTCTTTGATGCAGTCCTTTCTGTTGTTGTTGTTGTTGTTGTGTTCCAATATGCATTCACGCCACCGCGCTTTGGACAAAAGCTAGGGTGGGGCATACACTAGAACGTGTACTTACAACTGGGTAATTGTGGCGACCTAGCACGCCACAGATGAAGGGATACATGTGTTGTTTGTTTTCTGGGACTGTGTACTTCACTCACATGATGTCCTTCTAGCTCCCGCCATTTTCCTGGAAACACTCGTGATGTCTCTGGCCACCCGAGCCAGCCATACCATTCCTGGCATGTACCCACAGACTTAGCCACACAGATGATACATAGCATGGGCCAATGTTTATTCGCCAGCTCTCTTCACAATAGCAAGGCGCTGGAACCACCTAAATCCCCTCAATGAGAGCGGGATGAGAGAAATGTGGTACACTTAACAATGGAGTTCTATGCAGCATAAAAGAAAGCGACATCACAAAAAAAAAAAAAAAAAAAAAAAAAAATAAAAAAAAAAAAAAAAAAAAGAAAGACGGACATCACAAGGGTGTATATTCAAGGTGAAATATAATGTAAGCCAGGTGTGCGACATGCCTTTAATTTAATCCTAGCACTTGGGAGGGCAGAGGCAGTGGCATTCTCGCTGAGTTCAAGACCGCCAGCCTGGTCTACAGAGTCGTTTCCAGGACACCGGTGCCAGGGAGACCCTGGTCTAAAAAGACCAATAGAGATATATATATATATATATATATATATTTGTTATAAAATTTTCAACCTTTTCTCTAATCATACTCATTTCCAGCTTCCCTCCCTCAACTCATCAACATATATCTTGTTCTTAAAATAAGCTTCTGTAGGCATATGTTGGAGTAATATAAAGGGGAGGGAAAAACAACAATATAAAGTCTGGGTTAAAGGACTGAATGATACCATTAAATTCTGCCCAAAACAACAAGCCTCTGCAGTGGAAAACTTTGGAAAGACTGAGAGAAAGATGCAAGACATGTATGGCAGAAGGCATGAGGGGGGGCAGGGAGAGGGGAATGTGTCCAAATTGGACTGAAAAACAATGAATGAAATACAAAATTCATCAATAAAAGTATTTAAAAAATAAGCCTTTCACTTCCACGTAATGCTAGCTGTTCTAACAGATACATGTAGATGTCAGTGGTTTAATATAAGTCCATTTCCTAACTGGACATTGTGGTACCTGCCTGAAATCACTGAGCTTGAGAGGTAAGGACAGAAGTTCAAAGTTAGTCTGGACCACATAGTGAGTTCCCAGCCAACCCAGGCTACTTAGAAGCTGTCTGAAAAAAATTGGAAAGGAAGAGATCCTGCTCACTTAAGATGTGAGAATAAAGAATTTCTTCTTGACAAGCTTCTAAGTGATGTTTAAAGGGTTCAGGAATTTTCAGAATTATGCCTCTAGCACTGTTAACATGTGGCTTCCAGCATCACTCCAAAGAGGAACATCAACAGTCACATGTGGAAGGTCCTCGGGGGCCTATCAAGATCTCAGGCTCACAATGGAGTCCAGTGACAAGGATGCAGGTTTGCTAAAGAGCTGGATACTAACTGCTACCAGCCCAAGCACACATCCAGATTATCTTTTCTCTCAGAAATATCCTTCAAAGTATAGGTAAACTTCGTGTCATTCGTGGAGTTCTCTTCGAACAAGCTAACCGATGCTCTCATTCTCCAGGCTCCTAGCACAGCTAATTCCACAAGTGAAGATGTTGCTAAGCTCCGTTTCTCCTCAGCCTCTCACGGACATATAATCTGATAGCAATTTCCAGTATTGAACATGTCCACGCATTGGTGGCCCTGACTTCAGACCTTCTTCATTTTTTTCCTGCCTCTTACAAGATCTACTGCTGGCTCAGTTTTTTCATCCACTGAGTATCTTTGAGAGTCACTCCCCCTCAAAATGGTCTTCCTCCCATTTCAAGTGTAATATGTTTCTGCATCTAAATCCTGGATCAATTACTCACCCTTTCTCCACAGCCATTATCCTAGGTATTTGCAAGAGTTTTGTGGTAACTTGTTTCCAAAGATCAAACAAATCTCCTTCCCCTCCAGGTGAACTATAGCTCTTAGAATCTACACTCTTGAGCGCCTGAGAGTCACTGCCTCCTTCAATCTGGTCTGGTATATTCTTTTTTTATTTTATTTATTTTTTTCAAGTTTTATTTATTTATTTACTTTTTATGTGTATGAATGTACTGTCTGCATGTAGGTCTGTGCACCCGTGTCGTGCAATGCCACGGAGGTCAGAAGAGGGTCTCGGATTCCCTTGGAACTGGAGTTCTCCTGGAATTGGAGTTACAGATGGTTCTCAGCCGCCATGTGGGTGCTGGGGATCGAACCCGGGTCCTCTGCAAGAGCAGTCGGTGCTCTTAACCGCTAGGCTATCTCTCCAGCCCTATCTTAAATATCTTTTTTTATTTTATTTATTTACTTTCTATGTGTATGAATGTACTGTCTGCATGTAGGTCTGTGCACCCGTGTCGTGCAATGCCACGGAGGTCAGAAGAGGGTCTCGGATTCCCTTGGAACTGGAGTTCTCCTGGAATTGGAGTTACAGATGGTTCTCAGCCGCCATGTGGGTGCTGGGGATCAAACTCGGGTCCTCTGCAAGAGGAGTCGGCACTCTTAACTGCTACGCCATCCCTCCAGTCCTTATTATTTTTTTATGTATATGAATGTACTGTCTGCATGCAGGTTTGTGCACCTGTGTTGTGCAATGAATGCCTCGGAGGTCAGAAGAGGACGTCGGATTCCCCTGGAACGGGAGTTAGAGACGGTTCTTTGCCGCCATGTGAGCACTGGGAATCGAACTCGGGTCTCTGCAAGAGCAGTCAGTGCTCTTAACTACTGAGCCATCTCTTCAACCCCTTGTCTGGTATATTCTTAAGAAAACAGAAGTGAGATGCTGCAAATTTTCCAAAGTTGAGGATCACAAGACTCTGTGATACTTCCATCTTGATTTCTGAGAATGCATACACCATTTTATGAAAAACTCCAGGCTCTGGGCAATCTGCTTGACAGTCCTATCTGTGCTCCCAGCCAACAAAAAGCATCAAATGCAAGTTCTGTCTGGAAGCCAGAAGATTTTTACTATATCCCCAACGTCAGTCACCATCTGACCTAAAGAGTGAGATCTTGAGAAAGAACTGCCCATCTGAGCGTCATCAACACTTAGACTTATGAGAGGTACTAATACTGAATTTTTGTTGCAAACCACTACAATTTGGTAGATTCCTTACACCATAAAAGATGTATATGTATATGTATATGTATATTATATAGCTGGGATAGCTAACTGTTCAGATTCCACCAAAATATTTTTCTTTAATTTGTATTTTTATTGAATTTTTGTACTTGTTATACATTACTTCCCTGTTGACTAGAGGAGTGGGTAAGAAGCCCTAGTCTTAGCCGAGAAACCATTGGCTGCAATCAATGCTTGATGAGAGAGAGTTGGTCTTCTTTTTTTATTTTTTATTGTTTTCACTTTTAAGTGTATGTGTGTATTGCCTGCATGTAAGTGCACCTGTATCATTCAGTGCCCACAGAGGTCAGAAGAGGGTGTCGTATTTTCTAGAACTGGAGTTACAGATGGATGTTAGCAACCATGTGGGTGCTGGGAACAGAGTCCAGGCCCTCTGCAAGAACAACCAATGCTCTTAACCAATGAGCCATCTCTCCAACCCCAGGAGAGTTGGTCTTCTAAAAGGCAGTGGTGTTAGATAGGCTGACCAGGCTCCAAAATAAATTTTCTTAGATGTGGTTCCTGGTTAAAGAGAAAAGAATTCAGTATCTAAAGACGCTGACATCATTACTTATCTTCTCTATCCTAATTCATCACTACAGTAGATTTTCCATCATCTTAGCGACTGCAGTCTCCCCTCGTCTGCATGCTCACTTCTTCATGATACTGCCTCAATAAGTGCTTTATGAATAAATCATTGGATATCTGGATTATTTGTGGATTACAAAATTGATTTCCAGGGGCTGGGGAGATGGTTCTGCATGCTCACTATATCAGAGTACTTGCTGCTCTTGCAGAGGATCCAGGTTCAGGTTCTAACACCCACATGGTGGCTAACCATCATCTGTAATTGCAGGTCCAAGGTATCCAGTGCCTCTTTTGGCCACCACAGGCATTGCATGCACAAGGTGCACTTAAATACATGCAGATAAAACACTCATCATACACATAAGCTAAGAGTAAATAAATGTTAAAAAATTAAAATTTTATTTGTAAATAATATCTGTCATGCAGTTTTATTAATAGCTTTTGTTATTTATCAACTCAGAGATATTAAAAGACTAGCTGTCACTGAGTGCACGAGTACCAGAGGACACATCCATAATCATTTTAGGTCTCATAGCAACACTGAGGAAGCATGCTGCACTACTCATTTTTATAAAAAAGGACAAACACATCACAGAGCTTCAGTATTTATGATTCAAGATTTTTCTTTTATGTTTAAGCAGTTTGGAAGGAGTTTTTCAAATAAAATTCATTTTTGTTGTTTCTCTTCTCCATCCCCCTTCTCCCGACATGAAAATACATCGTAGAACATTCTGGCTGAAGGCAGCTGTGAGACCATGGTCAGCTCTCCAGTATCAGCCTAAAAGCCCAGAAGCACTAACTGATGAAAAGCCAACCTAAGCCAAGAGATATTCTAGTTTCCAAAGCATCTTCTACTGCTAAGTCAAGTTGTAAGGTGTTAAAACTTTAGTTGTAAAATAATGCAATAGAGTAGAATTAATATTTGTGTGTGGCTAATGGTCCTTATAATTATTGGATAGTCTTAGTTGTAGAAATAGTAACAATAGAAATTAAAGTTTAGAAATTAAAGTTGGAAGTAGAAAAAAAATGTTTACAAAATCCCATTCACTTTACAACATGTGGTGTAATAAAGCTCTTGAAAGCCATCTTCTCCATAGATATGGCAATATGAGCTCTATTTGGTTCTGTGGGCTCTTTGTTGCTTTCGGAAATAAGTGAAATAAAAATCAAAGTATACTTTGAAGATGGAAGCAAATTAAAGAGTTGGATTCACCAGTAATTGTTCACATTTAAAACACTTTTAAAATACTACCAAAATTCCTTAAACTAGCCCTAAATTGCAGAGTTTCCAACCTCTTTCATTTCTTCCTCCTGGGGACACCTCAGGTGCTCAGGTCTCTAGAAACTTGGGACTCTCTACTCTGAAACCGCTAGAAAAACACCAAAGTCTCATACTCCCTCTACTCCAAGCGGCTGAGCCAGGGAAGCCTCCTAATTCTGCATAGGAGCCCAGCTGGCTCAACCCATCCTTTTGAACAGGCACAAACCTCATTTTTCGTTCCGCTGCTGACCGCACGGAACGGTGTAAACTCAGGTCCCCTTCACATTTATTCACGCAGCTCAGCTCCTGCCCTGTAGAAGTTCCCAGAGACAATTAAATTATGATTCATCCTCCACAACGCCTGCTAAGGCAAGCTGCCTGGCTGCAAGTGAAAACATCTTAGTGGTAGCTGATCTTTTACTTTGGTTGACGACCAAGTGAGACTAGGCATGGCTTTGAAGTTATTTCTGTCGCGGTGGATTACAGGTATCAAAAGAAGCAGCTCTGAAACGTTTTAACAAATATTTACAATTCTGCACTAAACAATCTCCGCTGTACATTAACCTTTACTGTCTTGCCAGTCTCCTCGCCCAACTCATGCACTTGCCAGACTACGAGAAATGGCCCAAGCTCAAAGAAAAGTAAATGCAGAACAGCAAGACACCCACTCTCACTGCGGAGGGAAAGTGAGGTCTTTCATGCGAACCTGGCTGCAGAGTGATTTCCCTTCCCCAGTCCCTCCATCCCACCTGGCCCCAGGCAGACACTCCTGTGTTCCTGAGCAATATTTCACTGACTCAGTTTCTAAAGGTGCCAAAGGGTGGCTCCTAGCCAGCCAGGAAGGACACCAAACACCTGCAAAGACTGTGTGGACACCGATGTTTTCATCACTGAGAGCACTGCATAGTTTACACTGCATGGTTTACACCTTTCCTTCCTTGTTAGAGGTTTGTCAATAGAAAGACATATCACAGGATAGTTTATTCACTTTTAAAATAATGAAGGGATTAGTTGACTAAATAGACACAATTTCTATGTTTAAGTCTCTTCATTGTGAGCACAAAGATTCATAGAGCAATATCTATAAGAGAATAAAAGGATGAATGAAAGAATCAGAAGGTAAGGTATCATAGTGAATGAACTGAGAAAATAAAAATCCTGTTCTTTCTTAAATTTATTTTTCCAGCTGACCTGAAACTCACTATGCAGATCAGGCTGGCCTCCAACTCTCTGAGATCTGCCTGCCACGTACACGGATTAAAGGCACATACCACTACGGCCTGGCTTGATTTTTTTTTTATGTGTATGAATGTATTGCCTGTATGTATGTAAGTGCACCCATGTCGTCCAATGCCTTCAGAAGTCAGAAGAGGGCATCAGATCCCCTAAAGCTGGAGTTATAGATGGTTGTGGGTGCTGGGAATCGAGCCCAAGTCTTCTGGAAGAGGAGCCAGTGGTCCTAACTGCTGAACTATTTCTCCAGCTCCCCTCCCCACACCCCGTCCTTTATTTCTGTCTGTTCCAACTGCCCAGGAGCCCTCACTACTTATTAGAAGAATCATGCTCATGATAATATCAGTAACAGAGTGAGCATCAAGAACAAACAGGTATCTTGGGGGCTTCACCTAACAACAGGAAGTCACCAAAGGAAAGCAGGGAGAGGATAGATGTAACTGATGACATAATAACTTGCTGTGAGTCTGATGACCCACATCAATGATAAAGGCAAGAGCCAATAGTATGTTGTGCTATTAACATACACACCTTCTATTTCCTCAGGCAGGTGGGTTCAGAAGCACAGATTAGAAGTAGATGAACTCAGTAAATTGGTGACAAGGGAGCCTCCACCAGGAAGCATTTCCAATGTGCTCATGGTCTAGTCTCACCTCAGGTTTCTTTTTTAAAAAATATTATCAATTTTTTATGTGTATTAATATATTTCCTGCATGTATGTAAGTGCACCTATGTCATGCAGTGCCCACAGAGGTCTGAAAAGGGTATCAGATGCCCTGGAACTAGAGTTATGAATGGTTGTTAGCCATCACATAGGTACTAGGAATCGAACCAGGGTCCTCTACAAGAGTAGTCAGTGCTCTTAACTGCTGAGCCACCTCTCCAACCCTCATCTCAGGTTTCTTAACCCACATACCCAGAGATAGATATGTTACTCAAATAATTTACAAAGCCATGTGCACATAGTTGCCCACCCTAAAGTTGGTTGGTTGGTTGGTTGGTTCGTTCGTTTTTGTTTTGTTTTTTTTTTTAAGACAGGGTCTCCCTTTAGTCCCAGCTGGCCTGGAACTCACTCTGTAGACCAGGCTGGCCTTGAACTCACAGAGATCCACCTGCCTCTGCCTCCCGAGTGCTAAGATTATTAAAGGCCTGCATCACCACTCCGGGTTTAAAGATGGTTCTTAGCCATCATGTGGGTGCTGGGAGCCAAACCCAGGTCCTCTGCTGGAGGAGTTAGTGCTCTTAACCACTGAGTCATCTCTCCAGGCCCAAGTTGGTATTTTTTTAAAAAGCTCTTCCTATGTGGATGTTTTGTTAATTATATAAAAATAATAATAGCATACGCAGACATTGTAGTCTTGCTCTGAGGCATCAAGCCTATGATAATCCCAGTGTTGTACATTTTACGCATTTTGAGAACAAGAGGTGAGAACTATAATCGTGACCTCAGGAACGTGATCATTTCTGTTAACAGAAAATGTCCAAGCCAGAAATGGGCTTAAAAATCATAAGTAATGTTCTTCCTACTTTCAAATTTTTAGAAAATATGTCTTCATTTTATCAAAATATTATATGGGGGAAATGTATACCAGAAAGATGAAGAAAATAAATATTAATCAGACCATTCAAAGACAAGATATTTTGATAAAGATATATCATCTTTGTGTAAATATATCATTGTTCTTTCAACCCATATGCTTTTGTGCATATAGACTTATTTCAGTATTTAAATTTTAAAATAATAATTTTTGATCCTTTGAGAATTTCATAAAATATATTTGACCCCCCCGTCTTTCTTCAGAACTACCCCTACCCGATCTTTCATGTTAGAAGCAGAATTTTGATGCTGATATCTAAATATTTGCTCAAGTTTGCAGTTATCTTTTCAGGAAGAACATACAGAAAAGTAATCCTTTAGTCAAAGGACAGGCATATTTTGAAGGATTTTTTTTGAAATAAATATTGACAAAATTTCCCAAAAACTTAATATCTTTCTTGTAATGAATGAAAGATTATTTTCTTGAAAGCCACTTATTGAGATTTTATTATTTGCTATTGAAAGCTATGTTTTCTTTAATTTGTCTTTAATCATTGACATTGGATATTTTACAATATATACTATTCATGTGATTCCTTCCTTTTTAATTATTCCCCTGAATACATAAAATTTACATCTGGACTTTTCATTCTTAGCAATTATATGCACACACACATATGTCTATATATTTTGAGAAACGGTCTCATATAGTACAGGCTACCCTCAAATTCACTAAGTGGATAAGGATAACCTTGAACTCCTGATCTTCGTGTCACCACACCCCAAGAGCTGAGATTATATATGTGCATACCACCATGCCCTGCAAAATATACATATCTGTTTTATCTTTCTTTTTCTGTAGTGAGCTGATGTGGAGAAGTTAAATTTAGCCATAGTTGATCTACCTTTGTGTTTTGACAATTCTAGAACTCGTGTCAATTTTTTTAAATGTAGCATCCTCAAGATTATAACAAAATTCACCAAAGTTTGTGGTACTGTGTTTAGGAATTTGGCATTTAGTTATCCTTAGTCCATTTGTGGTCCATTATTTTGGATTGTGGTGATAAAGGAGTGGCTTTTTGATGTGTTCTGCAATTAACATTTGTCTCCGCCCCACTTAACAACAATCTCATCCCTTTCACTCTTTCCCCCATTTAATTACATACCAGTATTTTACAGGTGAAATTAATCCAACCAAGGCTTTTCTACGCTTGTCTTTTAATCAGGATTCCATTCCTCCGCTGGCACTATGCTCTTTAGTTCAGCTCTATAGCATCCCATAATATAATGTCTGGTGTGATAAGGTCTGTTTTGTTCAGTTTTCCTTGTCTCACACATCTTTAATGTTTCAATATATTATGAGAATATTCAACCACATATAAAAGCATAGAGTAATGAAAATAACCACCTGCAGCTCTACCACCCGGCCAACAGCTTTTTAGCATTTAGCAGTACAGGTACTGCCTTTGTATACCTTCCCCAGGAACCCATAAATAAAAGAGCTTGTTATTGGCCTGTCTTTGTCCTTGACATTTGTCATTCTCTGCATCTTGACTACCTTGGCATGCATTTCTGTTATTAGCATTTTTAGAAAATTTTATGAAAATCATGGTGTAAATATTGTTTCTTACATTTTATTGCTAGTGTCCAATATTACATCTATGACATTTATATAATTGATATATGTGACTCTAGCTCCTTTACTTCATTGCTTCAGGATATCCCATTATATAAACGTAGTATATCACTGTTGAATACACTTGTCCTTGTCTCTGTAAATGTGTGTTAGAATTTCTTAAGAATACATCCTCATGACTAAAATTGTTGTATTATAGAATATGTATGTATATCTATATCTTTGGCTTTAGGTATTGTACAGTTGCTCTCCAGAGTAACCAAACATTTACTTACCTACAAAGTCCCCATCATTCCACAGCCTTATCAGATTTTAGTGTGTTAAAACTGGTTAAAAACTTTTTCCAATATACCCAATTCATTTTTTTCCAGATGAACTTCGGAAGTCTGTCGTCAAGTTCTAAAATCTTTAGCTTGTTGAGCTTTTAAATAGAATTTTTAACTTCTTCTATTAATTTGGAAGAATCAGCATGTATATATTATAAACTCTTCTCATCTTGGAACATGGCCTTTATAAACTTTTTTGCCTTTTCATGAAGTTTTGCACCTTCTTATAGTCTTGAACACTTCTTAAGCTAATTCATATGCATTGCATATTTTGTTGGTATGGTGAGTGAACTGTTTTTTTTTCAAAAGGATAATTTTTATTGCCCAAAATTTACTTTATTCTTTTATTGACATTGAATTTAAGCAGATTAGTGCCCCCCAAAAGATGAAAAATATGTTAAGAACAAATAACTGCACACATCCATAGCATTATCTAAAATGTCAAATAAAAGGTCAGCACTAAAATTAAATTTCAGCACCATTGTAAACACTGCTGGTTTCCTTCATTCTATCTGACCCCACTCTCCAGAAGCATGACTTTTATTTTCCAAGCATCTTTTCAGTGGCCCCTCCTGACAGACTAGTCACCATAGATTGACCTAGAACAGAGAACAACGGGCACAAAGGGGACATTTGAACCATCCTTCCCAGGCTCGGGGTACCACCTTGCAACAGCTGTTCAGATGTGCCTAAACCCTCAGCTTTAACAACATCCTCGAAACTCAGTTCCAACCTCAGCGCCATACATTTCTGTCTGAACCACTGCCAACGCGACTTCTCAGTCACCTATGATGAACCACAGTCTGGGCCCAATACCATCATGTGAGGGAAAGAATATAAAAAGAACTGAAGACATAGTTCCTATTTCCAAGGAACATGGACCCTTGCTGGAAAGATGGTTAATGAACATACAGAATTAGAGGACAGATTAGGAGTTCTAAAAAGTATCCTCGTTCGTTTGTTGTTTTTTCTCTGGGGGGGGGTTGTTTGTGGGATTTTTATTTTTATTTTTATTTTTTATTTGAAACAGTGACTCCCTGTAGCCCCAGCTGACCTGGAACTCACTATGTAGACCAGGCTAGCCTTGACCTCACAGAGATCCTTCTGCCTCTGCCTCTGCCTCTGCCTCTTGAGAGCTAAATGCTAGGATTAAAGGCATGCGCTACCATGCTTAGCTTAGTATTCTCATTTTTATGCTACTCTCAGTTATATCAAATGATTGATAATTGAAAGATCAACAGTGGATAGATGATAAAAATAGTACATAGATAATGTCGATGTAGTACTATTCACATATATAAGTAATGCTAGAAATATGCAGAACATTAGGGACATCTTAGTTTCTGTCTCATTCTATGAGTTAGAAAAACAGAAAATACTCCTTGCTTATCATAACTGGAGAGAAGATGTAATAGAGCCTAGAGAGCTGCTCTTCTAGGTAACAGCAAGGTACATTGTTTCCCTTTAGGCTATGAGTGTGTCCTTCTTACTCACCATCCCTTCTCAGTTCCCTGCCTGTGGGTTACTCTGAACAACACTCTCCACACAACCCCATTCACAACATACCACACCCCCAGCCCCATGCCTATATCCCACATTACCAGCAAATACTGAGCCATCAGCACTATTTAAGCAGTTTCCAGAAAATTTTCTCAGAACTTTGAAAGGAGAGGAAAAGCCAAGAACCTGTGAACCCTGTATACGTGGAATTAATTTTACTTGTTTTCCAAAATAATAATACTATTAAATCCTCCCTCTAGCCTACTGTTTTAGTATGACACTTGGGGTAACATCCAGTAAAGTAGAGATTAGTCTGTTCATTTGTCTTGCTTTGTGGTGGGCATTAGTAGAGATCTAAATACAAAAGATATATACACAGTCTGGAAGATTAAAAGTAAATTGCAAGCTATTTTGATTTTTCAGAGGGAATTAATAGTATCACATTCCTTAATCTTCTGTAGAGGGTTTATAGAGTACTTTCATAAATATGATCTCCTTTAATTCTCCCAACAACCCAGTCAGGTAGTCTGAGCAGGTAATATTATTCCCATCAAATCCATAGGTCTTAAAGCGAGAAGGGACTTGAAGGCTTTTCCTGAAGATCAAAATAGGTTCAGAGCAGTTAATTGAAATCACACAGCTAATGGAGATGAAGCTAGAAAACCATGACCTGACACCTGCCCTCGCCTTCCTCTATACCATTTTCATAGAGAGAGATAAAGCTGGTCTCCCTTGTAGGTGACCATGGGGAAGGACAGAAGAAACACTCAAAGGTCTCCATTGAGGGTTTCTGTTTATAACATCAGCTGAGACCTTCATATTCAAGGCTATGAGAATGTTAAGAATAAAGCTATTCAAATTGTGACTGGTGTACTAATATCACAGCTGACAGAGTGGTCTGCAGTCCTCATTCAGTCTTTCACCTCAAGCAAGGATTTGTTTCCCACTTGATCTTCGGCGATGCCAGGCCCCAGCATTCCAGGCTCTCTAAGAGAAAAGGCAGATTGGGGGCCAACTCTGATGCTCATGGCCCAGACAGTTCAAAATTTTACAGCATCATTATAGCGAGGGGTGTGGTGTGAACCAATAGTCCCAATACTTAAGTGTCAGCAGCAGGAAGGGCAGGAGTTCAAGGATAGCCTCAGTTAGAACACAAGTCTGAGGCCAGCCTGGGCTGCATGAGGCCCTATCTCATAAAACAAAAGAGAAAAGAAATACAGCAAATTGTACATAAAATGGGACAAAATTTTACATTTTTCCCATGGAATCAAATCTATAGGATACTCCAGAGCCAGGATCCCTTTCCAGCCCTAATCTCTAATCTTTGAACACAGCAGATGTACTGACAGGTCTAGGGACAAGGTGAGAACCGGGTGAGGAAGTCAGTACCACTCCGTCAGGAGGCCTCTGATCCGCTTGCACATTGGACTGCTGGCATGGGAAATGCAAAGATGAGATGGGGTACCAAGGATTCTACTCCAACTTCCTTCCCCTGGCCGCCTGGATAAGCTCTTTATTTGGCAAGCTCTAAGCCATTTGGGATAGACAACTGGGTCACCATGTCCCTGTGACATCAACAATGTTCAGACACCAGAGCAAGTAAGACAGGAATTTGATCCAAAGATTGGTTTTGGAGAACCAAACTCAGACGGGAAGGCTGAGCCCCTGAAAAAGATCTGTCTCGCCAGCTGGCCAAAATAAATACGTGCAAAAATAAAAGGAAAGGGAGAGAAAAGCAGATTATGAATAGTTTTTCCAGACATGCAATTCTAAACCTTAGTCCCGATGTGCACTTGAAAAAAACAAAACAAAACAAAACAAAACAAAAAATCTTGCCCTAGTCTTTTAAACTATTTCATCACTGAAAACAGCCCTATCTTAGTTTTAATTTACTTAGATGCAAATAATTGACATAGAGCAAGATACTTCATTATTCTGCATATTAAAGAATATTAACACAAAACTAAAATGCATGTCCATTGACTAATGCAGTTATAAAACATATATAACTCCTTTTTGTGTCCTGGTTGTTAGCTTTGACTTCCCATGGGTCATTTAAATCCATTCCTCTGTAAAACCTACTTCTTTTTTGAATGTTTAAGTTTTTTTCCAAGTTCTAATTTCTATAAACATGAAATACGCACCTACTATGAACTGTGCATGCTATTACTGATTCAGAAATGCTTAGTTTTTATGTTCATGAAAGAACAAAATGTTAGATGCCTCAGGGGGAAGCAGTGTTTCTGAAACGTTTTATTCTGCACTGCTACTCTTAAGTGACTTTAAAAGTGCTTATCAATTTGAGGAGGCTTTAATGCTCCAACTAAGAAGATAGGGATTGTTTTGTTCCTGCTTCTAATGAATATTGTCAACTTATTGTATTCTGAAATTATAGCATTAATTGGTTGTTTTCAATTCCACAGTCCCAAAGAACATCAGGAAAACTGAATTATTATGAATGATACATATTATTATGTGCTAAAAGTTTAACAGAAAAAGATAAAGCTGATAGGTTCACGCCTTGAAAATAAAGTCTTAAATAGTAAAGAAACAATTCTTCTGAATCCCATAACATTTCATAAACTATAAAGAAGGTATTCGGTTAATTAACTGCAATATTCACTTGTTCTAAGCATTTCAGGCCTTGGAGAGCAGCATGTTTGCAGGCAATAAAACCATCCATATCTTAAATGGGTTTTTAATGATACTGTTCTTCTTTTGCTGAATTATGTCACATAAAACCTCCCAGAGAAATGAACAAGAACATAGTAATGAACAAGACAAAGTTCCCAAGCTCCTTCCCCAGCCTGGCCGATGCCTTGTCTCCTTTCCAAACACTCTCAAAGCAGCCCCTCTGACCTTTCTAATGAGCATCTTATGAGAATCCCAATTGTCATAAAAGGAAAGAGATCATATTAACCAAGAAAGTTCATATCCCATATAAGCCTCACACATTAAATATTGCATAATCCACTCACAAGGGAGTAGGAGGGATCAATATTCTAAGTACAGTAATCTCAAATAAGCTTAAATGAACGCTTTTATATTTGTATAGTAATGACACACACTGAACCCTAAATTATAGGGTAAACATTTTAATGCAAAGCATATAAACACTTTTCTTTAGTTTTGACAATTTATTTAAACTATTAATTATGCCTTTGATGCCTGACCCATTTACAAATGAGTTATTCTCTATTTGAAAGTCACAGAGAAGATGCCGTTGGTTACTACACAGCATAACTAATATTCCCTATCAAAGGATATTGACTCTTTTATTACAAGCTGAGATAGACTGAAAAAGTACTCGGGATTATAAATCTTTATATAATGCATCCAGGCTACTATTTCATACCAAATCTTTGCAGCCAAATAGCTAAAAATGTATTAGTTGGAAAATTCTAAAATCAAAGATATATGGATTACAGAGAATTAGTAACATTTAAAAGTCCACTCATATTAATGCCATATCTATGTTTCATTATTTGTTTATGTCTTAATACATACTTGCCACATCAATGGTGTCTGGTTTTGTGGTAATGCTGACATTAATTATGTTTGTCTAATAGTGTCTAGCATGTGATGATGTCTATTTAAGGAGAACCTTTGATGATAGTTACAATGTCACCCTGTAGCCACAGTCCCAGTTATTACAAGAATATCTTGTTTAAAAAAAGCTTTTTTTTTAACAATATAACCACTGAAAACAAACTCCAGTACTGAATCATCATTACTTTTAAGTCCTTGTTTTTAATCAAGAGAAAGCTCTTCAGAGTAAAGTATCTGGACGAGTGCTTGCAAACTGTGATTTGGGAGCTCTGAGTGGAGCCAAGATCCTGCATTTTTATTTATTTTTAAAAATTTATTTAGTTTTTGGCTAGGCCTGGTAGTGTATGCCTTTGATCCCAGCACTCTGGAGGAAGAGACAGGTGGATCTCTGAGTTCAAGGCTAGCAAGTTCCAGGCCATCTGGAGCTACAGGGAGACCCTGCCTCGAAATGACCAAAAAAAATTATTTTTATGTGTATGAGTGTATTGTCCTGATGTATGTAAGTGCACCCAGGTCATGCAGTACCTATAGAGAACAGAATAGAGTATCAGATCCCTGAAACTGAAGTTATGAATAGTTGTTAACCACCATGCGGGTACTCGGATTCGAACCAGGGTCTTCTGCAAGAACAGCCAGTGCTCTTAAGTGATGAGCCCTCTTTCCAGTGCCCAATCCTGCATTTTTATCATGCTCCCAAGGTAGAACAGAGCTGTTATCCAGGAAATACTCTGTATACACAAGGAATAGAAAATTACCTCTTTGAAACCAACAAAAGTTATCAACACTATGGAGTGTGTTTCTTAGATTTTAATAACTTCTTGTTGACTCCAAACATTGCCTACTTCCTTAGCTAAGTGACAGAAAGTATTGCATCACCATGTGAAAACAGATCCTTCAAGTGGAGGACAGGAAGCTTTACTAGAACAGCTCTAAGGTAAAGGCAGTGCATGTGTCCTTTACCCACCATAGCACTCATTCATTAACCAAAATCCATTGAACTTCAACAGAATGTCTACCTAACCCTGCTCTATGCCCTCAGGTAAAAGAAATTCTAAAGGCACAAGCCTTGTGACTGAGGATCTTAGAGTATGACCACAAACAATCACTGAACCCCTATATAAAAAGCAAGCAGTGTCCTTGAAGAAATGGAAAGCTGAGGAGAGAGCTGAGTCCCAGCCAGCAGACTCAAGGGCAGCTTCCTAAAGAACGGAATAACCTCCGAAGGAGGGGCTGGTCTGAAAGTGCAGAGCTGGAGGTAATGATTAACAATTTACAATTTGAAGCATGCTTTACTGAAAAGTTTTTTGAGACCTCAAAGACTAGATAGTGTCAAAGCTCTGGAGCTCTGAGTGAAGTTTCAGAAGTAATAGTGTCAGGATCACTGGGAACTGGAGAGACACGCAAATTCTTAGTCCCCTGGAGGCCCTGCTGACTCAGAAAAGCCTGCAGAGCCTGAGAGCCCCTGTTGTAAAGTTAGAACACCACAGGACTAGAGCTTTAGCGCTTCAGTTTGTGTAGAAGCCTCCCTGGCACATTATTGTAATGCAGATCCCTAGGTTCCAGCCAGGAACTGTATTTTAATGAAGTTAAAATAAAGCCTGAAATGTGTATTTATTAATAAGCTTCTTCATCTATTCTGACACAGACCACAAACTTCCATTTTGAGAAAGCCTGAATTATAGACTCAGAATAGATTTTTTAAAGGAGAAAATTAAAAATAGGAAGGAGGGGGGGAGGGATAAAATTGCTTTATAATTATCATGAAACCACCCAGTGAGGACAGAGCTTGATTCTGAATGCCCTAGAGAGAAAATTAGATCCAGAGAGCTGATAACTAAGTAACTCACACATTTCATAAAGTTTGATGGACAGTTCCACAAGGATTTTTCAATAGCCATAAACAATTCCTCTTTTATAACAGAGGTCTCAGAGTGTGACTCCTCTTGACATTACAAGTGTAAAGAAATTGCTTGAGTTCTTCCCTGCTTGATGCCCAAGAATTCGATAAGCCTTTGCCGCTTTAAAAAGACTGTCATTTATTGCCTGTGGGTCACAGGAGAGCTTAATGGCAGAAATTACTCTTAAAGCCTTGTCCTGTTTAGAGCACCAGGTCAGCATTAGCCATTTCTCTCAGAGATTCTCTTCTTTCTCCTGTGAACTTTCAAGTCTCACAGTGACTTAGCATCTAGAGAGCAAATTTCTGGCTCTGGAACCTCAGGCAATGTGAAGCTGACTACTGGGCTTTATAGCTGAGTTCTGTCCTCTAATCTTCCTCATTTTATAAGACATTTGAATTGTCTACTTGGTCCGGATTATTCCATAGCATAAAACATGAACTTCCTGAAGGCATAAAGGAGTATCCCAATTTTGGAGGTGCCAAGAGATTCTGATCATGAATGTGTTCCCCACCTGGAGTCCACTGTCAGGCTTGGGTAACTTCTCTCCCTGCTTCCATTCAGGATTTGATAAAAAGCAGAGGCTCTGGAGTCCAACTGCTCCACACTTTATATGTGAATGGGCAAATTGCCCAGTCTCTCTCTGCTTCAGGTTTATCTATAAAATGACCATCTTAATCATAACTTCATGAGGTGATTGTGGTAATTTAAGAGCTAAAGTTCTTGACAGTAAATGTTTCTTTTATTTCCCATGTTTTATACAGATAGAATGGATCCAAGTAGACAAGATAGCACTGATGATATTAAATAAAAACATATGGATCTTTGAATATATGATACATTGAGAAATGAATATATACACTACATCTACAGAAAGTATGTGATTTAGGATGGTTCAGCTTTTATGTAACAGTAAGAGTCATACACTTTCAGTGGAAATGGTACTTCAAATGTTGATCTTTTCCCAGATCAGCAATATGCAGTAAGATACTCTCTTATATAGCAGCAGTCAGTCATAGGACCACAAAGCATAGTGTGTTGGGTGGCTATGCTATCAGTCTCACTAGACTTGTTGCCTTTAATAGATCTTCAACTCCTGATATCAGCTTTTATGGGTCAAGGAGCACCTGCAGCTTGTCAAGTAGGTCAACTATGTATTGGGTTAGAATGGGGGGGGTTGTAAGGTTATGGCGCGCTCCCCCCAGAATGAAAGGCCACGAGGTCTAAATTCTTCGGAGCAAAGTTTAATTCAGGGTAGCCGGGGCTGAGCTCAGGGGAAAGAGAAAGCCAAGCACAGGATGGAGTCTGGCTTGGGAATTTAAGGGATAAGGTGGGAGTGGGATTCAGTGAGAGTGGGGTGGGTCAGAATCTGGAATCTGGCTTCCAGAAGGGCGAAGGGTGAGGCAGAAGATTCCTGAGTAATCAGTGGTGGCCTGCTTTAGCATAGCCAAAGGCTAGCCTGGTAGAGCAGGTCCTTGGGCAACATGGATCTTAGGTGTCTCTGCATTCCAATGGGCTTCTGGAGCTCACAACCTGATAGGGGTCAGATTTTTTAAAATCTTATTGTATAAGTGTTTCTGTTCCAAAGTATTCCTGAACCAAATCTCTTAGGTTGCCTGAATGTTTATTGTGACCCCACACTTAAATATGACAAGCCAACCAACATCTTTTGTTTGGTTTCTCATCTGAGAAAAATAGGCTTAGAACAGCTTTGAGAGGACCCAGTGGGCAGCTTCTGTGGAGGATGCCTCCAGAAATGGCAGTGGTGTTGAGAAAGAGAGGTTGTCGTTGTCTCATTCTTGGCAGTAGACCATGAATATTGACCCACAGGTCAGTGGCACATCCCCAAACTGTCACTCAAGAAGGAAAAATCTCTGTTACAATTTCAGATATGAACTATTCCTCTGACATAAAAGTCTCATGTGTTGAAGTCTTGGTCCTTAGCTTCTTTTCCTGATGCTACAATAAAAATCCCCTGACAAAGGCGCCTGCCTCATGGCTCAACGGTATGATCCATCTTGATGGAGGAGTCAAGGCAACTAGAGCTGGAAGCAGCTGACCCCACTGCATTCACAGTCGTGTGGGGCTCAGTTCTCTTTCTTAGACAGCTCATCTGGGGAATGGTGCCACCCACAGTAGGCCCTCCCACCTCGGTTAATGCAGTCCAGATAATCCCCCACAGGCATGCCCAGAGCCTCATCTCCCAGGCCACTGTAGACTCTGTCAGGCTGACAACACTAACCATCATACCACCACCCCTAGTCAACTTGACACACACTTTAAAAAAATGTTTTTTTATTTATTCTTGTATGTGTATTAATGTACTATCTGCATGCAGGTTTGTGCACCCCGTGTGGTGCAATGCCGCGGAGGTCAGAAGAGAGTGTTGGATTCCCCTGGAACTGGAGTCAAAGATGGTTCTCAGCTGCCATGTGGGTGCTGTGGATCAAACCTGGGTCCTCTGCAAGAGCAGCTGGTGCTCTTAACTACTAGGCCATCTCTCCAGCCCCCACACAATCACTTTTAAGCCATAATCTTCCACTCTTTGTCCCCAAAGTCTCATAATCAGCTCAGGATAGATTTTCTAACTTCAAAAGTACCCACAGTCATTTACATTTCCAATACTTTAAAAGTCCAAAGTCTCTTAACTGTGAGTTCCTATAAAATAAGAAAATACATACTTTCCACAAATAATACCACAGAGTAAATATTCTTATTCCAAAAGAGAAGAATCAAGGTGCAACAAATAATGACTAGACAGATGAAAGATCAAAAGTCAGCAGAGAAAACACCAAATCTTGCAGCTCCATGTCCAGCATCTTGTGCTCATGATGAAATAGGCTGGGCTCTAAAGGGTTTGGGTAGCTGCATCCTTCCACCTGTGCCATAGCCTCTCTCAGGGTGGCTCCACTCCATGCCCATGGCTCTCTTTGCCTGATAACCTATAGTTCTAGCATTTCCAACCTCCTGGGGTCTGCATTGTAGCCTAGGTTTTGCCTTCTTAGCTTCAAATAAAGCCTTCTTGAAGAGACTGCACCCTTGCCACACATTACTTGGTCTTGGTTTCTCTCTGAAACCATGGAGCAACTCTATGACCCCATTCGATCTTGTATCATTCATGCCTACAAAACCAGTACCACACCATGACACCATCAAGCTCTGCTGCCAACTCAGAATACAGCCTGGCCCCCTTGGACCACAACTGCATCAGTTTCTGTGTGCTGACCCTGAGAAAACACTGCAGATTTGGAAGAAAACTCTTCAGGGCGGTTGCTTTTGAGGACAAGGAACCCCTCACCTGTATCCTCAGTTCAGACCTTTTCCTTTCACATAAATTTCCATCTTTACAAGATAAGAACCTTTTCATTATGCAATCTTGCCCTTAAGGTTCATTTTCTGGTGTCTCAATCCAGAGCAGAAGGTTTCTTTTTGAAACTGATCTCTTTAATGATCACAGCTGCTTTGTGGTCTATACTCTCCTTGGAAACTTTAAGCTTGCTCACATACCTCTGTCAAACAAAGTAGTTCTTTTAAATTCAATTTAACACTTGTGGTGGTTTGAATGAGAATGACCCCCACAGGCTCCAAGTAGTCAGACATTTTGTTCCCAGCTGGTAGCACTGTTTTAGAGGCTGTAGGCTCGGAGTAGACCTTGGCTGGAAGAAGTGTGTCACTGGGGATGGGCTCCTGCTCTCCAGTGTGTTCCTCGCTTCCTGTGCTCATTGGAAGATGTGAACCTCAGCTTTCCTGCTCCAGCTCCTGCCACACTGCTCCCACCAACAATGACTCTAATTCCCTGGAACCATCAATCAATAAGGCTCAAATAAACTCTTCCTTTATAAGTTTCCCTTGGTCCATAGCAACCAGAAAAGTGACAAGTAATCAAACACAATTTTTTCAGGTGGAGCTTTTGGGAACAAGAATAGAAAGAAGTGAGTCCTTAATAGCAGACATTTCAAAGTTGAGGAAGGTTTATGGGACATTTGAATTAAGCCCTTCCCAAATTATAATATTTACATTTCCAGAAAGTCTTAAATTGATGATCCTAGATTCTGAGAGAAATTAGAATGAGGTTCAAACATCTCCATCCCTTATGATGCAGTCATTAGTAATTTAACATGATGTCTGTATCGTTTAGTTATTCACCGTGTTTGTCCCATTTTTTTTTGTTTTGTTTTTTGAAAAGAGAAAAAAAACATTTTTTGAATAAAAAACAAATGACATCAGAGCAGAGCTGGGGCATGGTGGCAACAGCCTGTAATCCGCAGCCAACTTGGGATGCAGAGGCAGGTGGAAGTCTCTGTGAGTTAAAGGGCTAAGCCGGTCCACATAACGAGCTCGCAGCCAGCTGTGGGACTAAAGGGAGAACCTTTGTCTCAATAAGACAAAAAAAAAAAAAAAAAAAAAAAAAGCCCCCAAAGCCAAATTCATACTAAGTAAATATATGCCCATGTCTGGACTGATAGGTATTGACAACATTGGGAAACCATGGCTTTACCTGCTGAGCCATCTTGCCAGCCCCACAATACCTTTGAAGTAAATATATTTAGGATGGTGGTAGTAGGGGGAGTAGGGTCTTGCTAAGTCGTTGAGACTGCCATTGAACTGTCAGTCCTTTCACCTCAGCCTCCTGCCTTCCTGTGAACTCAGGCAAGCCCAACCACACTTTTTTCATGCTTAGGGTTCTATGTGAGTACATTTTACCTAATAAAAAAATTCCTTAGAATGATAAAAAAAAAAAAAAAGAATAGGACCATGAGGACTGTGCGGACTATGCCTTAATCAATGAGTTAATCAAATGATGGATTTATACTCTGATGACACTGGAATGTAGTGGGAACTTCTGGGAGTGAGACACAGCTGGAGAATGTATATCATGGGGTGTGTTCTTGTGGGTCACATCTTGCCTCTGTCCTTCTGTCTCTTTCCTTCCTGGAGGAAGTGATTAGCCTTCTCTGCCACCATGATATTTTGCCCTACCTCAGACCCAAAGCAATGGATCCAGATGATCCTGTACCGAAACCTTTGAAACAATGAAGTAAAACAAATCTTTCCTTTTTTGATTGATGTTAATAGTCTCACACAAGAACAAAAAGCTTACTAACATAGTCCCCAAAGTCATAAGATTTATGGCTAAGATTCTTGTGATTTATTTTTTTTTAGTTTTGTTATGTGACATAGCTGTATCTTCTAATATAATGGGTTTTGTTTGTTTTTGAGATAGGGTCTCCCTGGAGCCCCAGCCAGCCTGGAACTCACTCTGTAGACCAGGCTGGTCTTGAACTCACAGAGATCCACCTGCCTCTGCCTCTTAGGTGCTAGGATTAAAGGCGTGCACCACCACGCCCAGCTTAAAGATGGTTCTTAGCCACTATATGGGTGCTGCGAATCAAACGCTGGTCCTCTGCAGAAGCAGTCTGCACCCTTAACCGCTGAGCCATCTCTCCATCCCTAATGTAATGTTTTAAAGGAATTTCCAGTTGTTCCTTTCTCCTGTCTCCCTCTCCCAATGCCACTGTATTAACTCGCT
The DNA here is from genome assembly GCA_009823505.1 of Rhizomys pruinosus. NCBI lineage: Eukaryota > Metazoa > Chordata > Mammalia > Rodentia > Spalacidae > Rhizomys > Rhizomys pruinosus. The sequence continues at coordinate 113,983 of VZQC01013971.1, read as the reverse complement.
AACATTCATGTAAAACGAACACTTCTTACTCCCATATTCCCAATAGTAAAGAAATCAGAGTTTCAGAAACTCTAAATGAAAATTCTGGGGCTGGAGAAATGGTTCAGTGATTAAGAACACTTGCTGTTCTTCCAGAGGACCCAAGTTTGATTCTCAGCACCCATGTGAAGCTAACAACTGGCTGTAACTCCAGTTCCAGGGGATCTGACACCCTCTTCTGACCTCTGTGGGGTATTACATGCATGTTGCATGCATGTGGTACACTTACATACATGCAGATAAAACACTCGTACACATAAAATAGTACATTTAAAAAATGTTCCGGGAGTGGTGGCGCACACCCTTAATCCCAGCACTGGGGAGGCAGAGGCAGGTGAATCTCTGTGAGTTCAAGAGAAGACTAGCCTGGTCTACATAGTGAATTCCAGTCCAGCTGGGGCTACAGGGAGACTCTGTCTCAAAAAGACACCGCCCCCCCAAAAAAGAAAGAAAATTCTCTGAAAAAAAAAAAACAATATTCTCAGCCATACTTCAGGAAAGGTCTAGTATATTAAACGTATTCCTTGGACCGTCAAGGAGTTTCATTTCTTATGCTTCTCCCCCACCACGTTTACTCACCATTAAAGATCCAATATAGGAAGCAGAGGGCTCAAGAATTGAAAGTGGGAGATGTTAAACTAGAGAGGCTGGTAGACTGTGGAGATGAGACTTACACTGCAGAGCTATCACCCAACTCGTGCATTATGCAATGTAAATCATACTCAGAAAAGTTGTGCTTAAATGCCCAACATTTCAACGGCACAGTTTTACTAGAGAACTTATAAATGTTCTAACTAGGTCTCCAAGACTAAAAAAATCATTGGCCTGCCATTTTCAAAGAAAGAGTTCATCTTTAATTTTTATGTAATAAAATAATTTAAGATACTAAAATTATTACCTTTCTTTCCAAAATCAAAAAAGAAATGTGCCTCTGGCTTATAATGAAAATGGTTTCAATGGTGGTCTCCCATTCTAATAAATTCAGAACGTCATGATTATCACAAACTCTCTTAAAAAAAGAATACTACTCCACAACTTTATAAGTCAGACTGCAATAGAATAGTGAGCTGATTTCCAACTACTTTTAATTCCTTTAAATATAATTCAAGTTAAATTAAGTTACAGAAAGCTGATTATACAATAAAAGACCATTAGGGTCTTTCCTCAGGTCTTACAATCATATACTTCAAAGGGCTATGTGACAAGCTATGTAGTAACATAGACTTGTCTAGTTTTTTTACTCATTTGAAATAAGATTTAAGGGGTATATTTATATTCAGAATATAAATAGTACTTATTCCACCTAATGACCTACTACTTTTAAGTAATTGTTATAAAGTTATGAGCATCATCAGTATAAACCGGTCTCCCAAGTCTCCTTTCTCTATTACAATTTGTGTCATAAAGTTGATAGATATGCTGAGACATTTTCAGTGATTACTTTTTTATCAGAGGCCTTGCCAATCTTGATCTTGATATTTTCAAAGAAGTAAAAGTTCTAAAGTGAGGTCTGACCCCCCCCACCTGCTAAGGCTATCATTGATGAGGTTAGCAGCACCCTCTTCTCCCTGTACGCAGACTGTTTCCAACCAGACAGGCCTCTCCTTGGATGGCCAGCCTGGTCTACATGGGGAGTTCTAGGCCAAGTTGGGGTACAAGGAGACCCTGTCTCAAAAAGACCAAAAAATGTGAAGTAAAATGGTCTTCAAAATTTAATATGAACAACTACAGTATTTACATTAATATACATTTATATATTTTTAAAATTTTATGTGTATGAGTATATTGCCTGCATATAGGTAGGTGCATCCATGTTGTGCAGTACCCAAGGAGGTCAGAAGAGGCTGTCAAATCCCCAGGAACTGGAATGGCAGACAGTTGGTAGCTACCAATGTGGTGCTGGGAACTGAACCCAGGACCTCTGCAAGAACAGTCAGTGTATTTTGTATGGCTATAGAACAGGCCATGTGATTCGTATTGCCAAGCTCTGCTGCCAGAGTAATTCTCAGACCACAGTTCAAGTGGCCTCTGTGTGCCTTCAAGGACGACCTGGGAAGGCACTTCTCTGGGTGCCATTTCACAGCAGGAGCCATGTGCTGGCCCTCTCAGCTGAGGCCCTCTCCCTTCAAGGACAACCTGGGAAGGCACTTCTCTAGATCCATTTTACAGCAGGAGCCATGTGCTGGCCTCTGTGGGCCTTCAAGGACGACCTGGGAAGGCATTTCTCTAGATCCATTTTACAGCAGGAGCCATGTGCTGGCCTCTGTGTGCCTTCAAGGATGACCTGGGAAGGCGCTTCTCTAGATCCATTTCACAGCAGGAGCCATGTGCTGGCCTCTGTGTGCCTTCAAGGACGACCTGGGAAGGCACTTCTCTAGATCCATTTCATAGCAGGAGCCATGAGGTTGTACTCTCAGCTGAGGCTCTCTCCCTTCAAGGACGACCTGGGAAGGCACTTCTCTAGATCCATTTCATAGCAGGAGCCATGAGGTTGCACTCTCAGCTGAGGCTCTCTCCCTTCAAGGACGACCTGGGAAGGCACTTCTCTAGTTCCATTTCACAGCAGGAGCCATGTGCTGGCACTGTCAGCTGAGGCTCTCTCCTTTCAAGTGTATTTGTGTTTTCACAAATTTGAGCCATTGTTGGATGGGTTAACGCACAAAGCTTCTATTTAAAAACACCAATCTCTTTAAAAATTCTTGCTGTTTTCTTCATACTCACCTTGTCTGTGTCTTTAATTTTGCTCAAACTTCTTTCCTGACCAAACTGCAGATTTTTCATTTCCTTATGCTCCACTTACTCCTCTCTCATTGTAGACTGGATAAAGGCAGTGAACAGTAACCATTCCTCAGCCTGAATGCTATCCTGCCTTGAAATTTGCTCTGCCAAACAAATTAGCCCAGTACTTTTGAATTCCACCTCAGTCACATTCTCAGGAAGCCAAATTCTTTGACAGAACATAACATAAATTGCCTCTAACTCAGTTCCTAACAAAATCCTTGTTCTTCCCTGAGACTTCGGGTTTCTAATGTCCACACTGTATTCAGTTACTTTACTGATTATTTTTAAGTGTGTGAGTGTATGGTATTTATATTAATATTTATATATTATTATTTTTATTTTCTTTGTATGAGTATATTGCCTGCATGTATGTGAGTGCATCCATCTCATGCAATGCCCATAGAAGTCAGAAGAGGGTGTTGGATCTCTTGGAGCTGGAGTTACAGATAGTTGTTGGCCACCATGTGAGTGCTGGGAATTGGACCCAGGTCCTCTGAAAGAATAGCCAGTATTCTTAACTGATGAACCATCTCTCTGGCCCCATAATAAAATATTCATCATTTACTTATACATTTATGAAATCAGAATTAGAAGAGGAGATTTTCTCAGGTAAACAGGATGCTCAACATCCTTTCCAGTGTTCTCCTGAAAGGCAAGCAGCATGGGAAAAAGAAACACACCTATGTGTTGGAAGATATTGAGTACCAGAAAAAAAAAAAAAAAAAAAAACAGGCTGGTATGCACAATGCTTACAGTAGGGGAGAAGAAATGTAAATAGTAGTTTTGGGCCTGGATATTGTTGAATGAATATGTCTGATTAGAAACTGATGAAACAGCTTTTCTAAAATCATAGGACACTATTTTCAGAGGATTTTCTTTTACATTGATGGAAATGTCTTAGGCATTAATGGTCTTTGTGAACCACTCCCATTTAAACCTTGAATCAGTGAAGAAATTCAACTACTAAAATATTTCCACATTTGGAATGGTAGAAAAGTTTTGTAATCAATAAACAACATAAACATTTTTTTCTTTTTTTGTGTTTTTTCTTTAACATAAACATTTTTTAAATATATAAGTGGTTATATAGAAAACTACACTAAATACAAAAACAAATATGAACTAAGTTTCTAAAGAATAAATATATTTCAATTTCAGGAAGAAATGCTACTTATTCTACTATAGAAGCCACAATGGTCTATGTAATCATTTATTTGAGGCATATTCTTCGAGGTCAAGTGCTTGGTTGTAGTCAGCCATGGCTTCTTCAATCAATCCTATTTTGCCAAGAACTTGTGCTCGGAGGTTATACATTACAGCTTCATCAGGTTTCAAAGACACGGCTGCAAAAGAAAAATAAATCAGTCTAGATATGTTAGATGCAAACACGTTTTTTCAATTAAGTTTACAAATCTTCGATAGTAATTGTTTGAAAACATTTTCTTAAAATGTAATAATTCAATTTTAAATACCGAATGTTTCTTCCTATAGGGTATTTTTAAGGATGTGTAAACAACTTAGTTGTAACTTGCATTATTTTTTTTTTTGAGACAGTGGTTCACTGTGTTGCCTAGACTGTCCTTGAACTCCTGCACTCAAGTGAGTCTCCTACCTCAGCCTCCCTGTAGCCGTGATTAGAGGTGTGTGCCAACATACCTGTCTTAGTCTCTCTCTGTCTTTTTTTATGCATTTGAGAAAAAGTCTCCCCTCTGGCAATTTCCTTTCTTAACCCTCCTGGCACTCATCTGTGTGCACGGGGGTCACACAGTATTCATTACATGAAAAGGTGTGGTAACTTCAGTAGGGGTGCTCTGGGCCTCTGGGACCTGGATGCTCCTCCCCCGCATGTGAACTACACGAGGAGAAGATGCTCATAGGTGCTCGGAGCCAATGACCTGGCACATTTTGCAAGTCGCCCTTTGTTCTATATACAGCTGCCTCTGGGAACAATGAAGTATATTTTTCTTTGCTCATGGAATAAATCTGAGTGCTTCTTTAAAAAAAGTTACACATTTCAAAACGTGTTGAAGTGCAGTCAAAGAAGTTCATAGAAGCAAATTTATAGCTTTAAATATTTACCCTGGAAAAAGGCCAGAAAAAAGAGGTGAGAATCCAGCTTAACCTGAAAATCCATACCAAAAAAAAAAAAAAAAAAAGAATGTTTCTAGGAAAAATTTGGAAATAATAGTACGATGTCTTTCTTTAAAAGATTGACATTGGGGGCTGGAGAGATGGGCTGGAGAGATGGCCTAGCGGTTAAGAGCTGACCAACTGCTCTTGCAGAGGACCCGGGTTCGATCCCCAGCACCCACATGGTGGCTGAGAACCATCTTTAACTCCAGTTCCAGGGGAATCTGACACCCTCTTCTGACCTCCGCGGCATTGCACGACACGGGTGCACCAGCCTGCATGCAGACAGTACATTCATACACATACAAGAACAAATAAAAATTTTAAAAAAAGACTGAAATTGTATGTAACTTTCTAATACTTTCCTATAATTCAGCTTACAAAAGCTTTGAGTTAAGATAGAACATAAACGAATCTTTAAAGACATGCTATACATATTTTGATTCTATCTAAGCAAAATACCTGATGACTTTCTTCCTTTGCAGTCTGAAATTAAACACATTAACATTTATATTATCAAAATAATTACATGAAATACCTTTGCTAAGGTCTTCTGCAGCTAGCTCATACTGCTTTAAGCAGAAATAGAAATTTGCTCTGTTAAAATACAATGCAGCCCAATGGGGACAACGTTCAATTGCTCGTGAAAAATCTTCCTTTGCTTCTTCATATTTCTCTAATATTGTATTTGCAACACCTCGATTCATGAGAGCATATTCATTTTCCGGATTAAATTCTAGAGCCTTTGAGAAGTAGTCACAGGCCTATAAAATGTAAAAATGATGATAATTTAAATATATTTTAATAGGCAGCTATGAAGGAATTTGAAATTCTTCTATTACTAATTCAAAACGAAGGCTAATCGCCTTCCAAGGAGACAGTGAAGGAAGACACTGGATCCCAGATACAGAAGTACACTGTCTGCATGAAAAAGAAGAACTATAAGTTAGCCTTTTGTTGTTTCATGTTTAGTCCATTTTCTTTCAATGTGAAACAATGCCTGGGATAGTCAAATTAATGGGAGAAGAGATCTGCTTTTGGCAGAGTGTTTCCGGAGTTTGACACCCTGGTCCCTTGGCCTTGTTGCTTTGGGCCTACATCCTGACAGTAGATCACAGTGGGGCATGTGTCAGTAGAGGCTGCTCACTTCATGGATGCGGGGAAGCAGAGAGGGAGGATGCATCAGAGTTCAAGTATCTCCTTCCAGGACATGCCCGCATGACTTAACTTCCTTCTACCAAGACTCCCAACCTAGAAGTTGTTATCACTTCCCAACAGCCTCTGAGGCTGGTGACTGAGCCTTCAGCTCATGGGCCTCATGAGCCATATAGAGTCCAAAGCATAGCATGGTGCCAGCAATTCTAGACACTGCCAATGGTCAAATATTTGCTAGAATTAAGTGTTCCCACTACCCACCACCCAGAATCTCATATTCTTGTATCAAACAACAGCAAAAGTAACAAGAAAAACACAAAAGACCAGATAGAAGATAAAATACAAATTAGGTAATCAATAACTTGCATATAAAACACAGTAACAAATGAAGAGATAAGTGAATTTTCAAAGGAACAGTCTAAACCATAACAAAATGAATATAAACTCTTGTACTATGAAAAGTTGCAAAAGAAAAGTGACTGCAGTTAAGAGCACTAGTTGCTCTTGCAGAGGATGCAGGTTTGGTTCCCAGCTCCCACATGGTGGCTCACAACTGCCTTAACTCCAGTACCAGGGGATCTAATGCCCCCTTCTGGCTTCCATGGGCATTGCACACACAGGTCACATGTTCAAGCAAAAAACTCATACGTGCAAAATAAAAATAAAGTTATAAGGAAGAAAGAGAGAGGGAAATTTTAACTTGCTGATAAAAACAAAGACTAAAATATTCACACTTCATCATGGACTTGGAAGATGTGAACATCAAAATGAAGATGGCTGCAATTTGTTTAAAAGATAGGACAGAACTTTCTGACGTAGATTACATTTGGCTGGATGTGATCTACCTCACAGATACAAACTGCCTGATCTTTAGCTTCTGTATAAAGCATGTGATCTGGAAAGAAAGGAATGTGCAATAGTTCCCAACCATGAAACTTCTGTTGACTTGCTGACTATTTTAAAAGACAGCAGTGACAGCTGGGCGTGGTGGTGCACGCCTTTAATCTTAGCACTTGGGAAGCAGAGGCAGGCGGATCTTTGTGAGTTCAAAGCCAGCCTGGTCTACAGAGTGAGCTCCAGGCTAGCTGGGACTTAAAAGGAGACCCTGCCTCGAAAATACCAAAAAAAAAATAAAAGCACTAACCAGTCAGTTGCTGGTCTGAAAAGCAAAACTAATTTTCTGAGGTATTTGTCATTCTTGCTAGGTAAATTTGGCTATGTTGTCAACAAGAGCCTGTAAACACATTTATGTTTTCATCTTCTCGAAGCCCATGTTCAGGGTGTAGATTCTTGAGAGGAGTTTAGAAAACCCTGGTGCTGCAGCAGGATGGCAAGACTGCTGCTGTTCTTAGCTGCAGGTAGAGACTTTGGCTTGACTTGTAAGTCCTGGCTTTGACCTTCCTGATTTCGGACCAGCTTCTGACATGCTTGTTCATTTCGCATAGTCCATACATTTTTTTTTTTTTTGTCTTTTTGAGACAGGGTTTCCCTTTAGTCCTTCCTAGTTGATCTGGCGCTCACTCTGTAGACCAGGCTGGCTTTGAACTCACAGAGATCCACCTGCTTCTGCCTCCTGAGTGTTGGGATTAAAGATGTGTGCCACCATACCCAGCAGTCCATGCATTTATTTTTTATTTTATTTTATTTTATTTTTAAATTTTTATTTATTTTCTTTTTTTTTTAATTTTTTTTTAAATTTTATTTATTTTTTATTCATGTATGAATGTACTGTCTGCATGTAGGTTTGTACACCCGTGTCGTGCAATGCCATGGAGGTCAGAAGAGGGTGTCACATTCCCCTGGAACTGGAGTTCTCCTGGAATTGGAGTTACAGACAGTTCTCAGCCGCCATGTGGGTGCTGGGGATCGAACCCAGATCCTCTGCAAGAGCAATTGGCGCTCTTAACCACTAGGCTATCTCTCCAGGAAGTAAAGATAGTGAGAAACATCTTAAAAAGTGTTCAAAACCACTTTTTTAATAATAATCATAATTAAGGAAAGGCACATTAAAAATTCACCTTACGATTTTCCATCTCACTATGATAAGATGGCTATGATCCAGGACAAACCAAAAGATTTACTTAAAAGTGGGAGGTTATGGGGAAGATTTGGGGAACATTCATCCCTGCTGTGGGAATGCAAATAACGTCGTTGCAACTCATGAAAAAGCAGAGGAACTCTTAGAAACTAAAACAATGAGCTACCACTTGACCTAGTCATAGCACTCCTGGTATTTATACCAACAAGAATCATCCTTTTGCAGAAATACATGCAATCTATGTTTATTGCAGCTCTCTTCAACAATAGGCAAAAGATGCTGGAAAGGCAACCCAAGTGTCCCTCAACTAACGGCATAGTAGAAAATGTGGTCATCATCCCAATGGAATTCTATGCGCAGTCAAGAAAAGACATCATAATTTGCAGGTAAATGTATGGAACTTCGAATAGGTCATTATGCTAGGTGAAGTAACACAGTCACCAAAAAAAAAAAAAGAAAAAAAGTCGAATGGTATGCTCATTTGTTCTCTCACCAATATCCTAGTTGAAAGGGCAAGCTGAAGCCCATGTTACGTAGGACATTGCTTGGGATCTAAAAGCACCACGGTGAGGGTATAAGGTGAAAGCCCTGAATTGGCTCGAGAAGTAACTGACAACTGAGTTTCAGACTTTTAAATTGTGGTATATGGATGAAGGGTAATATATTCATATTTTAGGAGTAATTATAAAAAATTAAAGGGAAAATGTGAAAATCTCTAAACGTATTTGGAATTCAACATGCGGTTTAGTTTTTTTTAACAAAAAAAACCAGAGAAAGATGCAGGACAGTTATGGCAGAATGCATGATCTGGGATGGGGTGGGGTGGGATGGGAGGAAGAGAAGGGGAAATATGCCTGAACTGAATTGGAAAATGATGTATGAAATACACAAGCATCAGTAAATAAAAAAAAGCAGTCCTGAGAGGGAAATTCATAGCCCTAAGTGCATACATTAAGAAAACAGAAAGAGCACAAATAAATGACTTAACACTGCAACTAAAAACATTGAGAGGCAGCAACAAATGAATCCTAAACCAGGCAGACAGAAAGAAATACCAAAAATCAGAGTGGAAATCAATGAAATAGAAAAAAAGAAAGCAATACAAAAAAAATCAACGAATCCAAGAGCTGTTTCTTTGAAAGAACAAATAAGATAGACTGCTAGCCCAACTGACTAAAAGAAGGAAAGAGCAACTCCACATCAACCAAATTAGAGATGAAAAGGGAAACATCACAACAGATAGAGAAAAGATTCAGACAATCCTATGGGAATACTTCAAAAATCTACTAATTTTGAAAACCTAAGAGAAATGGATGAATACCTGACATCATGGAATCCACCAAGACTTAACCAGGAAGAGATCGACAGCTTAAATAGACCCATAATAAAGGAGGAAATTGAAACTGTGATTAAAAAAAAACAACCTCCCAACTGAAAAAAAGCCCAGGTCCAGATGGATTCATGGCAGAATTCTATAAAACAATTAAAGAGGACCTACAGCCACTACTACTCAAATTATTCAAGTGGATAGAAACAGAAGGAAATCTCCCAAATTCCTTCTATGAAGCCAACATCACTCTAACACCAAAACCAGGCAAAGATACAACCAAAAAAGAAAACTATAGACCCATTTCACTAATGAACACAGATACAAAACTAATCATCAAAATACTTGCAAACCGCATACAGGCACATATCAAAAAGATCATCCACCATGACCAAGCTGGATTCATACCAGAGATGCAAGGATGGTTCAATATGCATAAATCAATAAACATCATAAAGCACATAAACGAACTTAAAGACAAAAACCACACAGTCATCTCAATCAATGTGGAAAATGCCTTCGACAAAATTCAGCTTGGCTTCATGTTTAAAGTCAAAGAAGGAATTGGACTGGAGGGAACATTCCTCAACACAATTAAAGCCATATACAACAAACCCACAGCCAGCATTACCCTAAATGGGGAAAAACTAGAATCATTCCCTTAAAGCCAGGACCCTGGCAAGGATGCCCCCTACCCCCACTCCTTTTCAATATAGTCCTTGAAATGCTCATGAAAGCAATAAGAAAAAAAAAAGGAAATTAAAGGAGTATTAATTGGAGAAGAGGAAGTCAAACTATCCCTTTTTGCAGATGTCATGATAGTTTACCTAGGGGACACCAAATACTCTGCTAGAAAACTCCTAGAAACTATCAAGAGGTTCAGTAAAGCGGCAGGATACAAAATTAACTTAGAAAAATTGGTAGCCTTTCTTTATGCCAATAACAACCAATTGGAGAAGGAATACAAGGAGACTTTACCACTCACAATAGCCTCCAAAAAATAAATAATCTAGGAACAAACCTGACCAAACACACTGAAAATCTCTACAATTAAAATTTTAAGTCCCTTAAGAAGGAGACTGAGGAAGATACTAGAAGTTGGAAGAACCCCCCATGCTCATGGATTGGAAGAATTAATATAGTAAAAATGACCATCCTACCCAAAGTAATATACAGATTCAATGCAATCCCATTTAAAATCTCCACAAGTTTCTTCACAGACCTAGAAAAACATCCTAAAGTTCATATGGAGAAACAAAAGATGCCAGATAGCCAAAGCAGCCTTTAGCAAAAAATGCAATACAGGGAGCGGGGGGAGATATGTTACAGGGCTATAGTCATAAAAACAACCTGGTATTGCACAAAGCAGACCTATAGACCAATAGAAAAAAAATTGAGGATCCAAACCTGAGCACATCCAATTTCAGCCACCTCATATCGACAAAGGGGCCAAGGAGACTCAATGGAGGAAAGACAGCATCTTCAGCAAATGGTGTTGGCATAACTGGATCACCACTTGTAGAAGAATAAAACTAAACCCCTACCTCTCACCATGTACAAAAATCAACTCTAAATGGCTCAAAGACCTCAATGTGAAACCAGAAACTCTGAAAATGATAGAAGAAAATGTTGGTAGTAACCTACAAGATATATGTGTAGGAAAAGACTTTCTAAATCAGACAGCAGCTATGCAAAAAAATAAGGCCAACAATTGACAAATGGGACCTTATTTAAACTCAAGACCTCTGTACAGCAAAAGAAACAATCAAAGAAATAAAGATAAAACCCACAGAGTGGGAGAAAACTTTCACCAGTGATACATCTGATTAACATCCAGAGTGTATAAACTAAAAAAACAAAAGAGGAAGAAAAAAAATGACCCGCTCAAAAGATGGAGTAAAGATCTGAACAGAGACTTCACAAATGCAGAAGTAAAGATAGCTGAGAAACATCTTAAAAAAGTGTTCAACACTTTTTTAATAATAATAATTAAGGAAATGCACATTAAAAATCACCTTAAGATTTCATCTCACTCTGATAAGATGGGCTATGATCCAGAAACCAAAAGATACTAAATGCTGGGAGGTTATGGGGAAAGGGGAACATTCATCCACTGCTGGTGGGAATGCAAACTCGTGCAACCTCCATGAAAAGCAGAGAACTCTTAAGAAACTAAAAATGAGCCTACCACTTGACCTAGTCATACCACTCCTGGGTATATACCAACAAGAATCATCCTTTTGCAGAAATACATGCACATCTATGTTTATTGCAGCTCTCTTCACAATAGCAAAGAGCTGGAAGCAACCCAAGTGTCCCTCAACTGACAAGTGGATAGAGAAAATGTGGTACATCTACCCAATGGAATTCTATGCAGCAGTAAAGAAAGATGACATCATGAACTTCGCAGGTAAATGGATGGAACTCAAAGCCATTATGCTAGGTGAAGTAACACAGTCACAGAAAAAAAAGAAAAAAGTACGAATGGTATCCCTCATTTGTGCTCGCACCAAATCCCTAGTTGAAAGGCAAGCTGAGCAATGTTAATATTACATTTCTTTTTATCTGAAAGCAACTGTGCTGGTATAATGTGAATCCCTTAATTGGCTCTAGAATTAACTTACAACTTATTTTCAGACTTTTAAATTGTGGTATATGGATGAAGGGTATATATTCATATTTTAGAGTAATATAAAAATTAAAGGGAAAATGTGAACTCCTAAACGTATTTTGGAATTCACATGCGGTTTATTTTTTTAAACATTTTTTTAATTTTTTTAATTAATTTTATTTATTTCTGTATGTGTATGAATGTACTGTCTGCATGCAAGTCTGTGCACCCGTGTCATGCAATGCCGCGGAGGTCAGAAGAGGGCGTCGGATTCCCCTGGAACTGGAGTTCTCCTGGAATTGGAGTTTCAGACGGTTCTCGGCCACCATGTGGATGCTGGGGATCGAACCCAGGTCCTCTGCAAGAGCGGTCGGCGCTCTTAACCGCTAGGCCATCTCTCCAGCCCTATTTTTAGAGGTCATAATTTTGGTATATATGTGACATATATATGCATATTTTGCAGCAATACAAATGGGAGGGAACCACAACAACATAGGGACTTGGTCAAAGAACTGACTGAAACAGTTAACTTCTGCCCAAACAATAAACCTATCCAGAGAAAAACTTTAAAAAGACTGAGAAAAAGATACAAGACATGTGTGGCAGAATGCGTGAGCTGGGGTGGGGGGGAACATGGAAAGGGGAATGTGTGTAAATTGGACTGAGAATGATGTATGAAACACACAAAACATCGATAAAAATATTTTACCAAAAAAAGAACCATTCTGTCATTTAAATTGCTGTTTTCTTTATTTGCATTCAAACTGGAAAAAGGAGCAGCAGGAACTCAGAAATTAATTATTTTTTAAAAAACAGATATCACTGTTGACAGCCCTTCCCAGCAGCCTCTAGCGAGGAATGATGCACAGCTTACTATGTGGCTAGACCTTTGGTAACAAGCTAAATCTATTCAAACCAATGTGTATAGTCAACAGGGCCAATCAAAACTTGTTCAAGGAACTTTATTTCCCTCACCTTATTCCTCTCTCTTATTTCTTTCTCCTCGATAGAACTGCTGGGTTTCCTACTGGACTTGGGTGTCCGACTTGCAAATCTACTCCAATGCCCAGTAAAATCTGCCAGTTCTTTTATTTTAACATTACAGAAATTTAGCAGTTCACAAAGGACTTTCAAGGTGAGATCTGAGATCCTGGTCCAAGAGCTACTTGCTTTAAGCCTAACTAATTGCAAAGAGGTAAGTATCAAAACTGAAAACCAACAAGTAATTTATATTGTATTTTGACATGACTATGGCATTTGATCACATTCATTTTTGTTGTTTTAAGAGTCAGAATGTGGAGCTGGAGAGATGGCTCAGCAAAGAGCACCGACTGTTCTTGCAGAGAACCGTCTTTTAACTCCAGAATCCAACGCCCTCTTCTGACCTCCGCGGCATTGCACAGCAGGGGTGCACCAACCTACATGCAGACAGTACACTCATACACATAAAAAAATAATAAATTTGGGGCTGGAGAGATGGCCTAGTGGTTAAGAGCGTCGACTACTCTCGCAGAGGACCCGGGTTCGATCCCCAGCAACCACATGGTGGCTGAGAACCGTCTGTAACTCCAATTCCAGGAGAACTCCAGTTCCAGGGGAATCCGACGCCCTCTTCTGAACTCTGTGGCATTGCATGACACGGGTGCACAAACCTACATGCAGACAGTACATTCATACACATAAATAAATAAATTAATTTAATTTAAAAATGATAAATTTGAAAAATTTTCAAAAGAGTCATAATGTACAATAAACACAATTAAGAGAAAACTTGACCTTTCACCAAAACCATGCTGAGATCCTGATATGACAGTCTTCTATTCAAGTTAGGAAAGTCATCTCTAACTGTCCAAGGAATGAAAATCTGACTCCTACAGTAAATTTTGCTTCCTCCCAGGTTGCATCCTCTCAGGTTCTTCAGAAGCTGCCTTCTACCTCCTCCCTTTCCGTGAGTTCTGCTCTTGCTAACCTGCAGGCTCCTCAGACTTCATGGACATGCTCTAGTTATGCCCTCCCAAAGCATTAGTGAAGCATAGATATGCTTCCTCTTTCTATCCTTAAAATTCTGTCTTCTTCTAACCATTAGAGGATGTAAGCTGGATGCTTGTACTCACAAATTATCACTTATTGTTAAAAAAATGAAAACAAAACAACAACAACAACAAAAAAAAAACAACAGAAAGATGCAGAAAAGTTACGGCAGAATGCATGATCTGGGATGGGTAGGGGTGGGGCGGGGTGAAGGGAAGGGGATATACGCCTGAACTGAATTGGAAAATGATGTATGAAATACACAAAGCATCAATAAATAAATAAATAAATAAATAAATAAATAAATAAATAAATAAATAAAAATTCTGTCTTCTTGAATCTTCCTGGCCTTATCTGACCTCTCAGATCACTTTCTCTTGTCACAAAACTATTTCCCTCCATGATTCCCAAGAATCTTTCCTCAATTTACTTCACACACACACACACATACACACACACAAACACGCGCGCGCGCATACACATGCACACACAGATATATATGCACACTATGTATTAATATATATATATTAATACATACTATATATACATACATAAAAAAAAAAAAAAAAAAAAAAAAAAAAAAAAAAAAAAAAAAAAAAATATATATTATATATATATATTGATGGCATAGTAGGTGTAACTCAAACCAAGGAGCCAAACAGAATATTGGGTTCAAATCTTGCCTCTGCCTTGGCTAAGTGATAAAGTTCTGGTAGACTTAATTTCTTCATCTCCCAGAAAATGCAATAAACTCCCCTTCCAGTAGGAGGTAATCTAATATGTAAAGTACTGAGAGGAATATGTAAAATGTAGTAAAGAGTCATTCAATTACTATTAATATGTCATTGTTTTTACAAATGCTTATAAATGAAGAGGCTATGTAGCCTTCAGGTAATTCTCCACGCACTTCACTTCCTCTGGCTTTTGAGGAGCAGTTACATCAAGAGCATATAGCCTTTCTCATCTCCAATGGCAGCAGGCATGTGCAATTTAAGGATCCATTGAGACAGGGCAGAACTGGCACCCATCTGTGAAGAGCTTAAAGATAATTTACTCCTGATAAAAAGGTTGCATTCACAGACATCACAAAGGAAGCAGTGGAATGACTCCAAGCATTACTGTCATCATAAAATAATCTGTACTTCATTTTTGACTCAACAACAAATGATGTAAAGACTACACAATTACAATCACAAAATTGTGTTTTCTATTCTGATGAAGGAGTCAAACATGAGTAGCACACCTATTTCTTTTTCTTTTTTTCTGGTTTTTCTCTCTAAAAATGATTATTTCCTTTTCAACACATTATCTGAATGTTATGATTTCATTTTTCTTTATGTTTGCATAAAAATTTCATTCTGTACATATAACACATTTTCTTTTTTTAATTTATTTTTATTGGTATTAAACTTTTCCCATACATCATACATCATTTCTCAATCGAATTTAGAGTCACTTCCCTTTCCGTGCCCCTCCACCCCACCTGAGTTCCTGCACTGTGCCAATAGTGAAGAGCTTGAACCAACCCAAGTGCCCCTCGGCCAATGAGTGGGTAGAAAAAATGTGGTACATCTACACAATGGAGTTCTATGCAGCGGTAAAGAAAGATGACATCATGAAATTTGCAGGTAAACAGATGGAACTAGATTTTATGTTAAGAGAAGTTACACAGTCCCAGAAAAACAAAAGACAGACGGTATCTGTTGTAGTTTGTCTTCCATTGCTGTGACAAAACACTCTGACCAACACCAACTTGGGGAGGAAAGGGTTTATTCAGCTTACATCTCCTGGGTCACAGTTCATCACTCAGGGAGCCCAAGGCAGGAACTCAGGGCAGGAACCTGGAGGCAGGAGCTGAAGCACAGGCCATGAAGGAATGCTGTTCACTGGCTTGCTCCCCTGGCTCATGCCCAGCCTGACTTCTTATACTGTACACAACAACCTGCCCAGGGTGGCACCACTCATTGTGGGCTGGGCCCTCCCACACTGCTCGACCATCAAGACAATACTCCACAGATGTGGCCACAGGCCAATCCAATGGAGCCTATTCCCCAATTGAGGCTCCCTCAACCCAGGTGTGTCAAGTTGACACTAAAGCTATCCAGCATAGTATCCCTCATCTTTGGATGCTAGTACCAAGTACCTGTTGTAAGGCAAACTGAGTCCTTGTGATCTGAAAACACTTGTGCTCTTATATTGTGAATCCCTAGTCAGGCTCTAGAACTAACTTACCATTTATTTTCAGACTTTGGATTTGGTATATGATGGTGAGTATGTATATATCTTTTAGGGTAATATAAATTAGAATGGAAACATGCAAATCAAGAAATATGATATGGATATAACATAGTTTGTTTGCAGAAGATACAATTTTAATATAGGTGCAATGTATCAGGCTGGTATAACTTAGCCTTTCTGGGTTCTTAACGACCATACTTAACACCCATACCAATTTGGCCGAGGGACCTAAGGGATAACTTTGCTCCTTGCCCTCAGAGGTCAACCAAGTCTTAGGGGACTATGCATGGGGACATCTCTTGAAATATCCTGTGAATGTGGGTCACCAGTCTTCCTGTTCAGGGAGGTTGTGAAGATCCACTAATGGAACTTCAGCCAGTGTCTAGTCTACAAAGAGGAAAATCTGCTCATGCTTCAAAAAAGGAAGCCTGGTCTAGCAAGACCTGATTTTGTCTTCAAGTGGATGGAACTGGTAAGTGAAAAGCTGACAGGAGCCAGGGGCTCCCACCCTCTCCCCGCTAAAATCCCCCAAAAGACCCAAGGACCAGATCCTCAACTGACCTTAAGAAAACAAAACCTTGGTTAATCTGGGCTGTGTGGCCTTAAGCATCCAAAAGGAAGGTAAAACCAGAAATAATCAGTAAGGCCTGAGAAATTGTACTTCAGATATAAAACTTGAGATCTTAGTAAAAAGACAAAAAGAAAAAAGAGAGAGAGCACTGGTGTTTGGCCTGTCTTCAATTCTTACTGGCAAGTGCATCTATTCTGTGGCTGCCACTGCTTTTGCCATTCTTCAAAGACATGAGACACAGCTTTTTAACCCTCCAATATGGACTGAAGACTCATGTCTCTCCAAGAAGCCTCCAAACCTTCAATGCCAGATGGGGACTACTGAGATACCCAGCTTGTGGACTAAATAGCTAAGGGGATTTCAGCCTCATCAGAATATAGACTGCCATTGTTGGACCACCTGGGCCGTATCATGGAGGTCAGTGCAGGAAGATCAACACAGGATGTGTGCTTACTGGACTTCATTTGGGGGACCATGGGAGGGAAAGACCCCAGTATGGAGCACAAGGACAAGATTGATGGTTGTTTGGGCTTGCCAAGGAGGAACTTTCAAACACTTCCTTAAGGAAAACATGACATCTTTTAGAAAACAAAAAAGTACATCTCTTTTTTTAAATTTAATTTTAATTAATTAATTAATTAATTAATTAATTGTTTTTTATGTGTATGAGTGTACTGTCTGCATGTAGGTTGGTGCACCTGTGCTGTGCAATGCCACGGAGGTCAGAAGAGGGCATCGGATTCCCCTGGAACTGGAGTTAAAGATGGTTCTTAGCCGTCATGTGGGTGCTGGGAATCGAACCTGGGTCCTCTGCGAGAGTGGTCAGTGCTCTTAACCGCTGAGCCATCTCTCCAGCACCCCCCCTAAAATAGCACTTTGAAAATAGAAAACCTGTTATTGAGATTACATGAAGCAGAGGTGTATGAAATAATTAGAAGCTAAACAAATTAAAACCTTGTATTTGAAACAATGTCCTCATATCTATAGTAAATTATTTACTATAAAATGGGTCCTATTACTTTTTAAATTCATCCATAGGTAATTATCTATTCCAAGTATCCCATCCAAACGTGATTTTAGTTCACTGTTACTAACCAAATAAAAAATAAGTCAGATTGGGGCTGGAGAGATAGCCTGGCGGTTAAGAGCACCGACTGCTCTTGCAGAGGACCCGGGTTCCATCCCCAGCACCCACATGGCGGCTAAGAACCATCTGTAACTCCAATTCCAGGAGAACTCCAGTTCCAGGGGAATCTGAGACCCTCTTCCAACCTCTGCGGCTTTGCATGACATGGGTGCACAAACCTACATGCAGACAGTACATTCATACACGTACAAAAACTAAATAAAATTAAAAAAAAAATAAGTCAGATCATATATGTGTTTTAACTCTCTAGAAATTATTTGTTCTGACAAGGGACCCTTCCTCCTGAGCCTAGATCTTCCTTCAGATACAACTGCAAGGAGCCAGGAGAGAAGCCCAGACACGGCAGCATAGCAGAAGAGTTCCAGTCAACACATGCTTGTTTCTGGAAGGAGAGTGTGCAAAGAAAGCCCACGCACCCAAAGCAGCGAGACAGGGTGGAACACATTTCAGGTCAAATATCTGTCCGTCCAACTAATGTAGCATGAAGGGAATTAAGAGCTTTAATTTTATTTATTTAGTTTTTTGGTCTTTTTGAGACAGGGTCTCTCTGTAGCCCCAGCTGTCCTAGAACTCACTCTGTAGGCCAGGCTGGCCTTGAACTCACAAAGATCTGCCTGCCTCTGCCTCCTGAGTGCTAGGATTAAAGGTGTGCACCACCACGCCCAGCTAAGAGCTTTAATTTTTTAATTCAAGCTGTGTGTTAGTGCTAAATCAATAATTTCATACACAACGACCATTGAGTTACTACAGATAAGTTTAAAAGGTTAAGGTGTCCTTCCTGAAGAACTAAATTTTCTATAGAAACAGAACATCACCCTGCATGTTTCCTTTTTCTTAATCTCATGAGCATTTCTTGTGTGGTAATGGGGGATTAAATACAGGACCCCACACCTGATAAACAAGCACTCTAGCTCTCCACACACAGGGAGCTATTGGCTTTTTTTTTTTTTTTTTTTTTTTTTCCAGGTAGGGACTCACTAAATGGCTCAGGCTGGCCTTGAAATTCCAATCCTCCTGCTTCAGTCTTCCACATAACTGAGATTGCAGGCTAATAGCACCAGGCCCAGCCTTTTTAACTAACTCTAAAGGCAAATAAATATTTTAGGGACCCAGCTAGAGAATGATCTAAGCTTAATGACGTGTAAGATAACTGATTTGGCTTTTCATCCTGGAAAACTAGCTGCCCAGTGGTATCTGAGCAACGAAAACCTCATCCAGGTCCTACAACAATTATGCCTGAGATGACTGTCCTTGCATCCAGTTGCATCCAGCTTCCTTACTGAGATCAACCAGACTTGTCACAGAAGTCAGCAAGTTGTTAAGGGGTGTGGGTGAGAATGGAATACACAGCCAGGAAGATGGGAAGAAAGGACAGAATCTGATCACCTAGAGAATACAGTGCTATATACAGTGATAAGTGCCCCATATCAAATGTGGCTGACAGGGGTCCAGTAATGGGAGGTTGGAGGGGTCCCTGAGAACATTGGCAAGAACAAGTTGGAGAAGTAGTGGGGGCAGAGGCTACAAAAATAAAAGAGTTGTGGAGACACTGCAGTGAAACAGAAACTGAGAGACAGCTACTGGAGACTCTGGATCAAGAGAGCCTTCTGTGAAGATTGGGAGGGACGTGAAGGAGGTAGCTGGAGTGGATATGAGGGTAAGGGGTCTCTTCCCCTGTCTTTAAGGTTATAGTCAGCATGGTCACACACATGAACCTGTAATCCCAGCAGTGAGCAATGTGGAGAGAAAAGCAAGAGGATCATAGATTAGAAACTAGTCTGGGCTACGTAGACTATCTCATAAAACAAACAAACAAAAAATGATGAATGTTATGGGGTTAGATACTTATGTTTCTATGTTAATGAGGAGTGAGTTAAAGGCTAATTTTTGTTCATGGTAGAGAATGTAAAGAAATAATGAAAGAAGGGTCTTAAACGTATTTTTATATTCACTAGAGCAAAGCTATAAACCTTCCAAAGTATCAAAAAACTCTTAAAAACTCATAGAAAGCACAATACACAGTAAAATATGTTTAATGTACATGAAAAATATAAAAATCCTTCGACCTCATTAAATTCTCAATTGATTTATTCTCAAGTCAAAGGGGAAATTCAAATTCAAAACAAGTATAAAATTCTGGGGAAACATTACAGCATATATTTATCAGGACCGAACTATAATTTAAAAATTGTTATGATTATACATTTTATTTTATATGTATTTTACTCATTTTTTTCAAATTACAGATCAAAAATATATGGGATACTATCAAAACAGTACTCGGAAAATAGACATAACATTTGTAACTTATAAACTAAAGAGTGGTGACAAATTAATTCAGTTAACTCGAAAAAGTAAAGAACAATAAAGTGAAGTGGAGGGAAGAAGAGTAAATGTGATTACAAGAGAAAGACAAGAATGAAAAGATTATTATGAGAGATTAAATCCTGTAGGTGCATTACAGTGTAAATGCAGTACATTTAAATCATATGCCATCTATTTCAGATATTATAAATTGAAATGGAACACATTAAGGAACCACACAAAATCAGAACTGAAATCCAAGTCTCCTTATTCCCAGAGCTTATGTGACTGGCATTTAGAAAAGGTATAAATTAAGAGATCTAGATGCTTCTACCATAGAGAGGGTATTGAGGGAAGTCTAGGTGGAGAAAAGAACAGAATACTTGAGCCTGGAAGCTCAAGAAAAAGGCCAGACCCTGGGAAATTCAGAACAACATTTACTGGGCCAGTATTGAATGGTGAGTAAATCTGAGGAGAATAAACCCATACAAGTATAAACATTTAATGGATAATTAAAACTTTCTTATGGAAGAAAACATTAGTTTTTAAAGAGGAGCTACTGACTTATTAGCCTGAGATGTCAAGGCTGCACTTCAAAACTATATATATATATATATCTATTTAATATATATATAAAGCATTTAATGCCAAAAAGAAAATGTTAAGGAAAAACACACATTACCTGAGAAAACTGTCTGTGGTGAAAGTAGATGTTTCCGGCATTAAAGTAAGCCAGTGAGTACTTGGGGTCCAGAGAAATCGCTGCTTGATAGTCTTTGATTGCATTCTGCTGCTGACCCATAAACTCATGGATCACACCTCGATTTGTTAAGAACTCTGCTGTAGTATTAATCTGCAATATAATTATGTGAGTATTTGGCATCTGAGAATAGTATTAATCTCTGATTTCATGTCTGTAAAATGAATGGTTATGAAATCCACTTGTGGGAAACAAGTAATTTTATAGTGCAGGTAAAACCCCATTAGAGCAAATATTCTCAGAAAGGGCTTGGTGTGAAATTGGGTTTCTTGTCAACACTTTGTTGATATGGCTACCACAAGACAAATAATTTTAATGCTTTACTCATATCCTTTCCAAGGGATAGACATGGGGAAAACTTATCTGTTTGTTCATGTTAAATGACATAAGAAATTAAATGGAACAGCTAGCATGCTTATTTTTCCTATGTAGCAGTAATTAGCTCTCATTTCTCTCCTTTTTCTCACTTCATTTGCTAAGAGGAATCTGTATTTAACAAGAATTTGGTTTTGAATCTTAAATGCATTTAGATTACAAGATCAACCATAATAACTCCTTGCCTTGGGAATTACTCAGGAAAAAATATAAGACCTTATTTTTTCCATATACCACATTAGAAAGGTGACAGAGAACTTCTTACTTGGACTTATTCATTAATGCTGTTAATGTACACTAATAACAGTATCATCTAAGTGGATTTTTACCTTTAAGGCAGTGTTAATATCCTGCATTGCAGCGAAATAATTACTCATTTGAAGACAAACCACTGCTCGACCCTCATAAGCCAGGTAGTTCTTCGGATCAGCTTCTAGGGCAATAGTGAAGTGGTTCCAAGCTTTCTGGAATTTTCCTTGGGCCTAAAATAGTTATTTAAATAGTCTATAACATGACAAATGTCTGTGAATCTCACTCACTGAAACCATGCTGGGATATGTATTTATACTGGGTTAAAACCAAGGTATTTTAAATAAGAAAGCTGGGTATGAGTATCTTCAATTAACTAATTACCTCAGTATTTATTATCAAGTTTTAAAGTAAATTAATTGAATAGTCATCTATTATACCATTTTTTTTTTGAGACAAGGTCTCCCTATAGCCCCAGCTGGCCTGGAACTCACTATGTAGACCAGGCTAGATTGAACTCATATAGATCTTCCTGCCTCTGCCTCCAAAGTGCTGGGATTAAAGAGGTGCAACCCCACATCTGGCCTCCTATACCAATCTTAACATAAAATCATGCAAACTATTCATATTTATAACTGTCCCCCCAAATTATATTCATACATAAATACAGGCAGGGATCATATTTATTTGCTTGGCACAAAGTGTCCAGAGAGCTATAATGTACGCATGACATGCAAAACAAAATTAATATATGCTACATAAATAAATGAACTAATGATATAAAACCAAATGTACCAGCATCTGGAATTTCAGGAGCACTGTATATATTCCATGGACAATGCATGTAAATCTACTAAGCATCTGTTTATACCAACCTTTGTGCCAACTGGAAAAAAAAAAACATCAAAAAGGTCAGAAAACAGGCATCATTAGCAAAAGGATCTCAGGATTTTTCTAGAAAAGAGCACCTGGCAACTAAATGCCAAACCACAGTAAGGCAATGAAGTCATTCAGGATGTCCAACTTCTGTGGTTCTTCTCATAGGCTCAAAAACTCAATGTGCCAGAATATCAGAGGCTAATGCACTCTCACCAACTGGAACTGGTGACTCTTGCATAAAGCCATTAAGAAGTATAAGCACTAAGGGAACTAGATCCTGATTTCTACTAGTAAGTTGTCTCCCTCTGGGTAAACTCTTTGGAAACTGTCATCACATTTATTTTATAAACAATGTAGCAGGCAAACTGAGGTTACATTCTTGGATTTTTTTTCTATCAGTTGTTCCTGACATCTGCTGTGCTCACAGTGATAGCCTCATTCCTAGGCAAACAGTAAAGGAAACTGTATGTATTTATTGAACAATCTGTCACTCTTCCTTGGACAGCATTTGGATAGCCCTAACTCTCCCGGTGCCTCCTTTCCTACTGATGGGCTTTCAAACTCTTTTCCTGGTTATATACCCAGTGAGATTTTAATAAAATGCAGATGCAAATTTTATGTCACATTTCTGATCAGTGATATTCCTGCTTTTAAATAGATTGCAAGGTTATCAGTGGTAGCTTTTAGTTAACACTCTAGTCTCATCTTCTAATGGGACCCTCTATCTGAAAGATAGCATCCTATCTCTAATCCTGACTAGCTGTAGACTTTCACACCTCAACATAAATGTTGTTAGAAAATCCTCTCACTAGCAAATGTTTGGGCTCCCTGTACTAAAAACTATTTCTTTCAAATAAACATTCATATGCACAATTATGCCTTTCAGAAAAAATAGTCCATCATGTTAGCTGCGGTGTCCCTAGGCAAACCAGTTCCTCATCTGTATTAGGTGCTCAGAAAAAGCCTGGCAAATGCCCCTGATGGCATGAGCACATTCCACTGGCTGCCAGTCAGCGCTACCTATTTTGGACTCACTCCGTTTCTTTAAATGAACATGGCATTTTTATAGTGTGATCCAATGTCGGCTAATTTTATGTTTACCTCTCATAAAGCAATTTTTTTTAATGAGCTCTTGGGCATACACCACATCACTGTAGCAACCAAACCCATGTCTTCCAGTCTATCAGTCTTAGATTAAAGTTGATTAATTTGAAATGAAAGAATGGCAACATAATAGCAGGTTAGTAATAGCAATTTCTACAAATAACACAATTTAGATACTCCATTTGCCCATTACCTAAGATTCTGCATATTGTAAGAGATAGAAAAATGTTTTCACGGTTCTTCTTCATGGAAAATTAGGGCATTGAACAGCTCATTCTAAGAATTTCCTCCACAGCTTTTATTGGTGCAAACAACTCAGTGAATTTTGATAGGCCTGGGTCATGGCGCCCCAGAAGCCACATACAGCTTTTGGCAGGCACCTCGCAGAGTAGTACCTTTCCACCTAGCTGGAGGTCTTAGTGCCTTTCAGGGAAGTTCTACTTAGCTGCCCTTTGGAAGATGGCTGAGTTTAGAAGTTTCTAGAAATTCTCTGTCTGACTTATTTGCATGGCAAGAGTTCATTTCAAATTTTTCATTCACTGATTAATCAACCACTAATTCAACAGGACATACCCAATGCAATCAAAGCAAATGCTAGTCGGAACAAAGTGAGCCTGCTTCTTATGTGTGAAGTCCTTGAGGCGAGTTTTAAGTTATTTAAATGAATAAAGAGAAGTATAGATGTTAAGAAAAACTGAGTTTAAAAAAATCCTTGTCCTAGGCTCATTCCAGGTTCCCAGGCAGGCTTATCCAAGCAAGTTCCCTGTAATGAACCAAACCCTTGCTCCCGACTGCTACCCTCCATGCTAAAGTAAAGAAAAGCTAAATGCTTTCAATAACATCCACTTTTAAGTGACCAATTATATTCTTTCTCTTTTCCAAACAATATGTTTGAAGCTCAAAATCTTGTTGTATATTACCTGCAAATTATAACCTAGACTAATCCTGGCTTTCGAAGATGATGGACTGATATGCAGAGCTTTCACAAAGTCCTTCTGTGCTAGTCTGGTGGCTTCTTCATTTCCATATTCCATGTAAGAATTCCCCCGTCCAACGTAAGCATCCAGAAAATGGATGTTAATTTTAAGAGCCCGGGTAAAGAAATCAACAGCATCTTCAAACTCTTTAATTCTGGAAAAAAAGAGAAACAACATGATGCCTTCCAGCAAACTGATGGTTTCTTGTGATTTAGTTAATGTTATCCTGAACATGGCTTTTCCCAAAATATTTGCATTGACCCTTATACGAATCTTTCATTTTTATTATCTCTCATAGGAAGTTAAGTACCCAAGTCTATATGAGCCACATAAGTCTAAAAGATTCTCTGAAGATTTTGGTGAGTGAAAGAAGAGAGCCAGCAAGATGGCTCTGCAGGCAAAGGCACTTGCCGCCATGCCTGATGATGTGAGTTTAATCCCTGGCACCCACAACGTGGAAGGAAAGAGTCAATTCTCACAAGGTATCCTCTAAGTTATACTCATGTGCACATTCTCTTTCTCTGTCTCCCCCCCCACACTAAATAACAAATAAGTAAATATAAAAAATTATAAACTATCTTCACAGAAGAATATAGTATGTTATCCTAGAATTCTGCTTTCAAGTTATAAAATTCTAAATAATATTCCTAAACTTGGTTTTAGCTATGAATTACCAATCCGGAAAAACACATGCCGTCCCAACGCCCTCTTCTGACTGTTGTGAGCATCCTATGACACAAATGCCTGTAGGCAATGCATGTAGGTGATGTATTCATACATATGAATGCAGGCGCTGTACTCATACACATAAAATAAAAGTAATAATTAAAAAAGTGCTATTCAAATGAGAGTCACAGTGACAATGTCACAGTTTACAGTAGACCACAGTGTTGGTCCCATATATTTACTTTAGTTTGTTTTAAGTACTCTCGGTTGTGCCCACATAAACACAGGAGTGGCTAAAGACCCTTCCCGGGGCTGGAGAGATAGCCTAGCGGTTAAGAGCACCGACTGCTCTTGCAGAGGACCTGGGTTCGATCCCCAGCACCCACATGGCGGCTAAGAACCGTCTGTAACTCCAATTCCAGGAGAACTCCAGTTCCAGGGGAATCCAAGACCCTCTTCTGACCTCCGCGGCATTGCACGACACAGGTGCACAGACCTACATGCAGACAGTACATTCATACACATACAAAAATAAATTAAAAAATTAAAAAAATAAAAGAGTACAAATATTCTGTTTAAAAAAAAAGACCCTTCCCACAGAACTCATTCCATCATTTACTGATGTATGGAATATATTAAAGATAACTTTATAGTTATTTAATATTTCTCCAACAAAAGGGGCATACCATTTCATTGTGACTCCAAGAACACTGCCCTTACATTTTGCTTAGAATGGATTTTTTCATGCTTGTCCACACCATAAAAAATAACCAACATATTCATGATTTTCTCTTCAAATTTTGACCAACATCACACACAATAAAAGGTGCATTGAGCATTCTGGCAGAAGACCACACAAAAGTCAGCACTGAAGGACTACAGACGCATGGCTTCCAGCATCATAGGTGGGCAAACATCAACAATCACTTCTTTGGACAACACAGTACCTTCTGAGTTATTCTATATGCTGGTACTCAGAAGTCATGGGATTTTCTCAAGTAGCTTACAGTAGAACCTCGCTCCTTTTTAAGATGTGAACCTCACCACTTTTTAAGATGTGAAGTTGATTTGAATGTAGGCTCATGGTCCCTTTCCAGGTGCTTTTGCGGTATATTACATCAGTAATTCTAAACAAGGTGTAACCTTCTTTATCAAGAATAAAGAGGCCATAATAATTCTGTGTAAAATGCATTTGTTGATGGTTATCTTATGCTTAGTATTTCAGTTGGTGGGTAATGAAATTTTTTCTTATGATATATGCCTATAGGGGCTGTGTATGGGCAATTTCCAGGCAACCCTTTTTATCTCATTATTCTGTGTGTTATTGAAATGTTCTTATTATATACATACTCACATTTCATCATATCCACTGCCTTTCCTACCCACCAAAAAATTAAACTATTCTTTATTGGTGCAAAGTCTGATATAGTGCTTATAAGATATAATCTTTCCTTTTATATAGACTAACCAATTACAAAAATATAGAAACAAATGAACAATGACTCAGAGCTTACCACTGTAACATAAGTAGTGTATTACTAAAGGCAGTTATTGAAGTCTTTTTCTTTCTTTTTTTTTTTTTTATGCACAACCAGGCCCAACTTAAGACGGTTCTTAGCTGCCATGTGAGTGCTGAGAATTGAATCTAGGTCCTTTGCAAGAGCAATCAGTGTTCTTAATCACCGAGCCATCTCTCCAGCTCCCTGAAGTCTTTTTCTTTATCTATCTAGTTATCAACACTAATGAACATCTAGTCTGTTCGGCTAAGTAAACAATCATTAAACATAAAAGCAGGAAAAGGATCTTGAAAACTGCCTGGAAAGCACCTTAAAATTGACCAGGACTAAAAGTCACACCCAGGCCAGGTGGTGGAACTGAAGACAGGGACTCCCCCACTTCCCGTACCAATACACAAGGGGGGTCCTGGAGATGTGTCTACTGCAGCATACTATAGGCATTGCCTATACTATCTACATTGCCTCAAGGTACACATTCATTGAGATGAATCAATGAGATAAGTTATTAAGCATCAGCTATCACAAAGACAAAAGTATATTGAAAGTTTTTCTGAAATGTGATATATGTAAAGTCATGTGATCACTTCCCCCAAATGCCTGATTTTACAGTGTCTGCTAATCAATCTGCTGAGCTTGCCCATGAGGCCACAGACACAGAAACCCACTGCATTTACATTAATCACATATAAGACCAGATGTGCCTTACTGAATTGTACAAATAAATCACAAATACTTCCAAACACTAAAGAATGTGGCTTGCAGAGTTAAAGATCTAAGAATAGTTTACACAAATAGTAAAATAAAGGTGCTAAGGTAAAAAGTATTTGGTATATATAACCAAGTAATCTCTATATTATTTTTTAGAATAAAAAGGTAACTTTCTCTAAAAGATCTAGAAATTAACTCTATCACAACACTCTTGGTGACTAAATTGGGCAATAAGCAGGATATTCAGCCTAAGGAATGTTGTCTCTTAGCAACCACAAGAATGAGAACCAGAAATATACAAAGGATACTTCAAAGTCTTCAGCCCTATAAGTTCAAAGATCAAAGCCCTAAAATTTAAAGGTTTATCCCTTTTATACCATTTTCCAAATTAAAAAAATATTTTCCCTATCATAAAACACCAGAAGTGAGTCCCTGTAGGAACAAGCCATTTTTCCGTGGTCTAAGTATGTTACCATCTTTTGTTTTTTGGAGAAAATATAATCACTGAATATTCCTTATTGTTAACTTCAGTAAAACTGTTAAAACTCAACACACATGGAATTGGAACTCTGAGTTATCAGGGCTTTTCTGTTGATTTAAATTCCACTTTTATTAAAGAACAATAGAGATCATAGAGGGTTGATGAAAGTTGGTTATTTGGAATTGCAAAGCAGTATCAGCTTAAGGAGGCTCTGCTGTATAGAAATCCATGATTACATTTCATAAAAGATATTGTGAGCCAATACAGAAATAAACCTACTGATTCTAAATGTTGTTAAATAGGAATGAGGTTGAGAGAAATTGTGGGCTGTTTCAAGTGTTTACAGAATGCAACGACCTTAGACATTTTTGTTCTGTACACACCCACAAAAATAAACACATCAGTCACCATTCTATCTCTTCTTAAGAATGACAATGACTTAAAGAGATGGATTGTACAAAGGCTGATGGATTAAAATAGACAACGGTATGACTGTGTTTTGCTATCTACATAAAATGAGAGGTCTGAGACCAGGTTTTTAAACCAAAGGTATCTGCAGAATTTCCAGTTACTAAATTACTTTGTTCTTAAAATAAAGAACTTTGATTCTCACAAAAAAATATGGCTATACATCTACATCTTCAAAAGGAAAATAAGAATATCAATTTCCTAAATAATAAAAATGATGTTCTATACTCTTAACATGAATATTTGTGCAGACCAGCCTACATAATTTACAAGCCATCCTAATTTACTCCCTTAGATTAACTGCTGTTGTTTTTCTTCCAAAAAGTAATTCCATAAATTATTATTTAACCAAGAACATTTTATCCATATTAAAATATGTGCATTTGATCTGAAGGCTGTAGGTTATTATTGCCTAAAATCTTTGTACACAGAATCCCTATGCTTTTAAAACCAAAATAACCAAAAATTAATTTTCAAATGTCAAATGTACATGTAGAAATGCAAACACTATGGTTAACAAGACTGTATATTATGTTCTGATGTTATCTGAGTGTTCCTTAAATTAATCGTCTTTAATTTTAGCCTTATATAACTGCTCTCACCTATACTTTGTTTACATAATGATCTCAGAAAGAGATTATAACATCTTAAGTATCACATTTTTTTTAGATCTCAATGCATTTTGTGGACATTTTCTGGTTTTGTTTTCATTGGTTTTAGATTTGTAATTACATTTTACAAATCCAAAATTTGCTTAAAAATACATTTTTTAAAATCACCATCTTCTGAGTAAATGGGCTTGCTGAACAAATTGAATTTTTTTTTAAATTAGTTTTTATTGATGCTTTGTGCATTTCATACATTTTTTCCAATTCAGTTCAGGCTTATTTCCCCCCCCCCCCCCCCCACCCCCGACCCTGCCTTTCCCCCTAACTGTCCTGCATCTTTCTCTCAGTTTTTTTTTTCATTTTTAGCTATAAGTGATAATCCATGAGTACAAGCATCCTTCATGCAAAACCTATCTGCAGGCTGTTGTGCCCAAACACCTACAGCCCCACCATCCAGTGGGGAGTGACAGGTTGTTTTTGAATTCTTTATGCCTAGATATTTCAAGCTATGCGTAATTTTATTCTACATATTGCTTATACAGGTTTTTTTCCAGTGTGTGGTCTTGTATCAGACACACATCTCCAGTCCCATGTTGTAGACATTTAGTTGGTGATTTGGTAAAAAGCAATTTCTTAGAAAGCAGAAGAGGGGTGCCAACACAGGACACCTGGTTCTCATGTCCATGTGAGGAACTCCTTGTGTCTCTCCTTCATCTTTTGTAGTCTATCACAGCCACACTTTTCTCCTGCTCTTCCTTCCCTACAGGGCTCTAATAGGATATGTTTGCTGGTCACCACCCCCACCTCCCCACCCGCCACAGCAACGGTGCTCCCTACCTGTGGTGGCACACAGCAGTAGCTTGAAAAAGGTTCATGTTAGTCTGGCTTATCACTGCAGCTTGTTTAAAATCCTGAAATGATTTTATAAATTTTTGTTAATTTTTCCTTGTGTATCTTTAAATTCCTTCTATTGTTGACTCCACATAAATATATGTGTGTGTGTGTGTGTGTGTGTGTGTATGCATCAAAAAGGCATATTTTTAAAACATTTTTAGTTTGTAGCATCATGTCTAATGAGAGTGTGTGGAGCAAAGCCATTGTTACAAATCCCTCAGAATTTGGGTTACTTCCCTCCAAATTAAAAATAGGGACTTTTCCTGTGGTGCTGTCCTGCATTATGTAGAAAAGTGTCTCATTTACTCTATTGTTTATATCCCATCGATATCACCAGAAACTTCCCTGCCCAGGCAGAAAAGGAAACTCCTCTGGAAAGAGCCTTTGGAATGACACAACTTTTGGACAATTGGATACCCAGGCCAGTAAGAAGGCACAACCGGTTATTGTACATTAACAGTCAGGACTGTCCCTCCTTTTGGAATCCACTCTTCTGGAGGGAAGTGCATTATTTTGTCCAAGGATCCTGAAGTGGAAGCTGGGAAACTTTAACCCTAGGTTTTCAGGTTGCAAAGTAAGTTGGAATGGATCTAAATGGCCCTGGGAACAGACGGTTTTAAAGCATTCCAAGTAGAGTCTGCAAAAGATCCTGCCAACATGGCCCAGAACATTCTCCTCTATTAGACACTAAAGACAATATCTGAAGCTTATGGCCCAGAACATCCTCTTCTATTAGACACTAAAGACAATATCTGAAGCTTATATCCTTCTCAAAGTCCTACAAAAACATTTTGCCACATGAAAGAAAACAGGAAAAGTATTAAATCAGAATTAGTACTTAAATATTTATAAACTAAATGCTACATCCATAAGGGATGTACTATATAAACACTAACTGGTTTTAATGATTACTACGATGTGGAGACTAACTGGTTTTAATGATTACTATGATGTGGAGAAGAGCCTTCTAAAGTAAGCATCCAGAATCTATAAAGGAAGCAAAAATGGCATCTCAGAGGATAGAGTTATCAGGAACCTTTGAAGGGGAGTTTAAGCCATTTCTTCATTTAGCTCAGCTCAACAGTGGGGAGACTGTACCTTCTTGTAGAGTAGCAAAAAGGAATCCCTTCAGACTCGCTTCCTAAAAGTGGCCAGCACTCTTCTGTCCCAAAAGGCACTGTTCAACTAGAGAGGCGGTACCTTAAACAATAGCTTCTCTCTCTGTCTTCCTTCCAGAAACTCTCATTGGTTGTTATTAGGGAAAAGCCTGTTTGCTTGCCTGCCTGCCTGCCTGCCTGCATTAGGGGGTGAAACGAGTTTTTCTATTACTAGAGGTAAACGATTGGGTAGAAAGGTCAAACTGAGCACTTGGAGACCATACAGGAGAAAGAGACAACACCTCAGACCAATCTATAAGCGTGAATCCTCCGGTTACAGTTGCATAGCATATTTTTATATTAAATGCAACCATTTGGATAAAAATAGGAAATCTAGTTTCCAGTCAAATGGAATGTAATCCAGCCATCTCTTTCTGTGTCCGAGCACTCTTACACATCTCTGGGAACTCACTTAACTAAATGACTGATGTCCTCCGTATCTCGGTGTCACTGCCCCAGTTTACCATGCCTTCCTCTCACCCCAGCCCCGCCCTAGAAATGACAGATGGCCATCTCTTTCTAGTTTCTGTCACCACCAATCTCCCTGAAGTAGAGTTAATACTGTCTTCACATTCAAATTCTGTCAATATGCTACTTAATTTAATATGACCATCTTTATCATTGTAAACTAGATCTGTTTATGTTCATTCTTACCAAATAATCAAGTACATGGTAGGTAGCATCTAAGGAAACTATAGAATGAATAATTCTAAACAGTGATCCCTTTCCATTTCTCCTTACTTCTAGTTCCACTCTTAAAAGGCGTTATCTTTACACCTTATTCTGGTGTTTATCTTCAAACTCCTAAATACCAATGGAAATGGTAGCATATTTCTGTGTACTTCTTACACAGACTACAGTTTAGCTCCACATCCTTCTCCTTCTCCCATCATCCTTATGCATCTATGATAGCTTCTAAGTGTCTCATTCTTGATCTATGGCTATCCATTTTGGTTTAAATTTAAGGGATCAAACTGTAGAACAGTAGTGTGGGATGCACTAACTTTAACTTTTTACCACATCTTTTTTATTCCTTTACTCTCATCAGGTAGGTTTTCTGGAAGGAAAAGGTATGGAACAGCTGCCCCAGTCCAACATATTTGGCCTCTCAAACAGTCCCATTCTAAAGGCTTCCTGTCAAGTAGTCCTTGGGATGGTCAGACAGCTGTGCACTAGTGTGCTTTCAGTTCTCACCTCACTTAACCAGTCAGTCAGTCCTACTCACAGAACTTTTTTCTCCATGGATAGGTTCTAGGATTGTGTCTTGGTTCTTCCTCTTATCTCTTATCACCCACTATTGTATCCCTTGTTGCTTCTTTCTTGGTCTGCATAATTTTCAGGCTTTTTATTTAGTGTTTAGTGGCTTATTTCACTTTACACTGGAGGGGGAAAGACATTATTTTGTTTTTGTATTTTTCAGTGTATATCATCTAGCCTTCTATTTTTACTATCCATATTATTATATTTAAAGTGTGGTTTTTATACTCAGATACTAGGTCTTTTTTAAAATTCCCATTTGATATTCTCCTTCTTTTATTTAGTGTCTTTTGACTATTTTCATTTAATTTAAGACTTGACATCTGATTTGGGTCAATATTTTTCTTTTTTTAATTTTATTTATTCTTGTATGTGTATGAATGTACTGTCTGTATGGAGGTTTGTGCACCCGTGTCGTGCAATGCCATGGAGGTCAGAAGAGGGTGTCGGAAGACAATGTGCAAAGTCAAGTGGGTTCATTTCCCCATGTCCACGGGAAAGCTCACCTCTACGGCAAAGGCATACTGGCCTAGTTCAGTGTAGATGAGTCCACGGTTAAGGTAGGTATTTAATGATATAGTTTCTCCAGCTTCAAGAAGCAGCACAATTCCATAATCTTTTAGTGCCTAAAAATAAAATAATCACATATAAAAAAAAGATGCAATTATTTGGATCCTTACTTCATGGCCTTAAAACAAATGTGTTTATACCAAAACAGGATCTCAGAGTTGGTTCTGTAATGTAATTTATACATACTTTGAGGTAAAAATAATTAAATGCAGGATTTTCAGAGCCACATTAGCTATGTATTATTGCTAGTGCTGCTTTTAATTAAGTGGTTCTCATTATGCTTGAAGTTCACGTTGTTAGTTATCCACACATGCTCTTGGGCATTGGACAGATTAGAAGGAAGAGATTCACACCCTCTCCATACTCCATCCTTTCTCCAAATAGCATTCATATTAAAGAAAAGTAGTGATTACTATTTAAAATTTTAATTCTTTTTAGTGTTTTATTGCCTTCTTCAATGACTGAAGTCTAAACTCTATGAACCCAATGCTCATCGGCTTTGTTCACCATTGTGAATCTGGTGGCAAGCAGCATGCCTTTATGTTAGAGGCATTAAGCAAGTTTTTTTTCTTTTTTAAA
The DNA here is from genome assembly GCA_009823505.1 of Rhizomys pruinosus. Taxonomy (NCBI): domain Eukaryota; kingdom Metazoa; phylum Chordata; class Mammalia; order Rodentia; family Spalacidae; genus Rhizomys; species Rhizomys pruinosus. Next base: position 80,362 of record VZQC01013971.1, on the reverse strand, counting down.
AATTTTATTTATTTATTTATTTATTTATTGTACAAGATCATGTTGCAAATCAAATCTAGACCCGTGTCCCCCTCCCTATATCCCTACCCCACCAGAGTTCATGTATTCTGCCAAACATGTTTTTCTTTTTTTCTGAATCTTTCTCAAAGTTATCGATGCAGAAGATGACTGTTTTGAGCAGAAGTTCTTTTCTGTTGTTCTTTCCAATATGGATCACTTCCAACTATTTGGACAAAAGCTCAAGGAGTCCTGCACAAAAAATACTTACAACTAGGTAATTGGCGCTAGCATCCACAGATGAGGATGTTTGTTTTTCTGGTACTGTGTTACCTCACTAACAAGTCAGAAATCAATGTGAATGGATCATAATAAAACTGAAGAAATAAAGGCCACTTGCAAGGGAAAATTCAAGATTATAATATATATATATATAATATATATATATATATATATATATCAGATAGATATACCATATCTGTTTTTTATTATGTTTGTTTGTTTGCTTGCTTGTTGAGACAGGGTCTCCTGGTAGCCATAGCCAGCCTGGGACTTGCTACGGAGACCAGGCCGGCCTCTACCTCATAGGATCTGCCTGCCTCTGCCTCTCAAGTGTTAGAATTTAAAGCATGGGCCACCACACCCAGCAGACTCACTGTTTCAAAAAAGTAATTTAAGCTAAAAGAATGAAAACAGAAAACACACCCTTTGCTTATACCTTTTCTTCATTGTTTTAATAGGCAAAGCTTTACTGATCTCTACTTTGCCCTAAGTACTAGAAGCATCTTAAGTTGGGGGTGAATTCTTCTAAATTATTTTTTTCTAGTGAGTATTTTGTCCACATGATTTGATCAGAAGAGTCAACTTTGATATGGCTCAATCATCTGCTAACTGAAGATGGCAAATAAACAGGAGGTCACTTTCTGCCCATCTGCCCTTCTCTCCCATTTCCTGATTGGGCATTTGTGTCTACAGACACGGTGCAAATAGAGGTCCTATGTTATACTGAGGAATAAAAATAAACATTTCTAGGCCTATAAAAATAATTAGTAACACTTGAAAAACCATCTAGATTGCTGTCACACCTTATCTAACTCCTTCCATAGAATCACAGTATGGAAAGTGTGTAAGATGCCCTAGAAATCTATTGGATAATTAATTAAACATGAGACACAGGAAGAAACAATATTGAGGGTGGTGGTACAGGTGGGCATACTGGAGGAGGGGAGTTCCCTGCATTGTTTTGTGTTTTGTTTTATTGTTTCTTGAGACAGTGCCATGCCATATAGCTCTAGCTGCCTGAACTTGCTTTGTAGCCCAGGCTGGAGTTAAATTCATGATACCTATTCATCAGATTTCCACATGCTAAAATTATAGCCATGAACCATGACACCTAGCCTAAAGGCTTTGATTAATAGGGTGAAAGCCTCGGCCACCTCGGAATTCGCACCATAAGCTGCTATTGCCATCTTCTGAGTTTGGGGAAAGTACCTTCACTGGAAGCCTATCTCCTCAGCCACAAAACAAGGATATTAAAATTATAATATATTGCTTGAGTCTATTTACAAATGTAACAGGAAGGTAAGGTCAAAATTAGCACGTGAAATAAATCAAACTACAAATCCTTCCCGGCATGTTCCCAAGGCCAACATGGAACAGACCATGTACATGCCAGCTCCAACTGGTTGGTTCCAGCATCATGGAACCTTTGATCTTTCTCCCTTAATAAGCTGGGCTGGAGAGATGACCTAGCGGTTAAGAGCGCCGACTGCTCTTACAGAGGACCCGGGTTCGATCCCCAGCACCCACATGGCGGCTGAGAACCGTCTGAAACTCCAATTCCAGGAGAACTCCAGTTCCAGGGGAGTCCGACACCCTCTTCTGACCTCCGCGGCATTGCACGACACGGGTGCACAGACTTGCATGCAGACAGAGTACATTCATACACATACAGAAATAAATAAAATTAAAAAAAAAATTTTTTAAAAAAAAAAAAAAGAAAAATAAGCTGTTTTCCTTGTCTTTGTCCAAAGCCTTGTTCAGGGACACAAGAATCTGGAAATCCCTGTGGTGCAGACCAGACCTCAATCTCTACCTATAATAGATATACCTTGATTACATGTTAATAAACTATTAGCCCAGCACCTGTCTCACAGTAAACCATAAGGAGTACTATTCAGTGATAAGGAAAGATGACATCATGAAATTTGCGGGTAAATGCTAAGTGAAGTAACACAGTCTCAGAGAAACAAGAGGCAAATGGTGTCTCCCTCACTTGTGGATGCTAACACCAAATCCCCAGATGAAAGGCAAGCTGAACAACATTATTATTATATTTCTTTATCTGAAAGCAACTATGTTGTTATAATGTAAATCTCTTAATGGGCTCTAGAACCGATCCACCACTTACTTTCAGACTCTGTAATTACTGTATGAGTGGAAAGTATGTATTCATATTTTAGAGTAATATAAAGTAAAATTAAAGAAGGAAAATGTGAATTCCTAAACATAAAAAAAAGACAGAGAGAAAGATGCAGGACATTTATGGCAGAGTGCATGATCTGGGGTGGGGTGGGGGGAAGGGAAAGGGGAATATGTCTAAACTGAACTGAGAAAATGATGTCTGAAATACACAAAATATCAATAAAAGCATTATAAAAAATAAATTAAAAAATGAAAAATGTTTGCAATATATTTTAAAAAGAGATAACTGCTATTGTTTTTATCAAAATCCATTTTGTTGTGCTTTTAGGAAACTATATCCTTGGAGCTGCCTAAGCTCTGTATACAGAAAGGTGCTTAGTTTTTCTCAGCCTAGAGATGGAGGCTGAACTGTAGGTGGAAGTAGGCAGAAAGGGAGGAGGAGACATTGTGAAACGATCCACTGGTGGAACCACAAGGAAGCTTAAGGACTGTGAGTGCCCTGCAGGTCTCTAACTCCCACAGTTACTTGGATGAGTTTCTCCAACCTTTCCCTATTTTCCTTTTCTTAACAGGAGCAGATGAAATGCTTTGGGGTCCTGAAACCTTTGTCACTATTTTGGTGTCACTTGATTCAGATTGCTCAGCATGCTCCTCATTAACCAGTTAACCAGGAAGCAGCTCTTGAACACAACTAAGATAACAAAATGTGGGGATTCTTTCCCTGCCAGGCCCATTGTTTTTAGCCTCAGGGTTACCTTTAGGCAAGGAGATGTGGGGCAGTCTTCAAAGACACCTGCTTTGCAGGTACCTATCAACTGGTGCTTTAATTTGCTCTTGGAATCTTAGCAGCTGCCTGCCTTGAACAGACAAAAATAAATAAATAAATAAAAATAAAATTGTTCCTCATTTGTCAACAGATCTAGAGGAAACCAAACTTGCCAGTCTGGTTGGCATTTTGCATCCTCCTGGGTGGAAAGGAGATTTCTCAATTTCTAAATTTCTAGATGCTTTGAGCACACTTAGGTAAATTTTAGAGACACTGGGAAATGTGTTTCCCACAGAATAGAAGGAATGTGAAGTATTTTATAAGAATGCTCCATTGTTGTGGAAGCAGCAGAAATTGAGAGAGAGAGACCAATGGACCCTAGAAAAAGCAGTAGCAGTGAGGGACGGAGCACGAAGCACCTCGGGCTGATCAGACCAATCAATCTTTATTTGAAACCAACCAGATTGTCAAAGGGTGAGACAATGACGGGGGCAGGATTGTAAAATATAAATAAGTTTGATGGAGGAGTAGGGTTGCTGTAGCAACCTTTAAAACATACAGGCGCTTGCAAGTCAATGGTCTCAGAGGTTGGAAGCATCAGCTCTGTATTTGCTGCTGCTGCAGCGTTAGACTATACCAAAAAGCGCCTCCACAACCTGCTCTGGTTCAGGTTCAAATTGTGAAGCAATATTGCTAGTGACCACTACTATAAAATCCCGCGTAGTAGTATATCAGTAAAATATTTACTCAAGTCATACTCGAAAACTATATTGTAATATATAGGCCTTTAAGTGTTCCTGTGTGCGTTACAAAATGAACTGACAGTACAGTAACTGCAAAAGAAAATTTAGCACAAGCAAAGAAATTGATATAACTTTAAAGAGTTCTTTGCAGTTTCTCAAGTTTTAGTTTTCAAAGTTATAGCTGAAGTGAGGAAATGCAGGTGCATTGTCGATTACTGCTTCAACATACCATTTGTTAAATATTTTTTTATTGGAGCTAACATACAGTTTATTCCTGGAGGACATAACTCTGGTACATGTATGACGTTTATATGGACATATTTTAGAGCAATACGATGGGGAGGGAATAACAACAACATGGGGACTGGGAAAAAGAACAGACTGATATAGTTAAATTCCAAAACAATGGACCTTTACAGAGAAAAATTTTGGAAAGACTGAGAGAAAGATGAAAGACATGTATGGCAGAATGCATGACCTGGGCTGGGGTGGGAGGAAGGGAAGGGGGAATGGGTCTAAATGGAACTGAGAAATGATGTCTGAAATGCACAAAATATCAATAAAAGTAATATAAGAAAAAGAATACAATGTCCTAAAGTTATGAGTATTCAGCTTTCCAGCATACATGAAACACGAATACAAAATGCTCTCAATTGATATTTATAAATTGCTTTTAGACATATAAAAGTATAAATCTTCTTACATCCCCCTCTCAATTTTGTTACTTCTCTTTTACTTATTATGGTTACTTATATCTCCAGTAGAAGTAATGACAATGCTCTTATTTTACTAATTATAAATAATATTCTACTTTGTATGAGTGTAATACAATGAAATGTCACACTGGAGTAATTTGATCAAGATGCCTGCTGACTATTCTATAGCTTGGCACACTACTTGCAGAAATGAATTATAGAAGCATCACTGATAATGGAAAAACAGTGGAAACAATCTAAGCATCCAGCAAAACAATTACCTGTGGAAGATTTCCATGCATCCAGTATCCAAAAGGACACATAAAATTCACATCCTTTAGAACATATTAGTTCTTCTAATAAAGTCAGAGAGGTGATACATGACCATATGGAAATAGAATCCTACAAGCTCCTGGGAACCTACAGCAGTGCTGTCAGCATGCACAAGACCCTTGTAAACTTAAACAGACAAAAACCCATCATGGAACTGGGGAAATGGGCAGCAGAACCCAGTATTAGCTGAAGAAATATTGGCAGCTGATTACTGTTGGGCGAGGAAGAACATTTTTTCTGATTTTTTTCTTTATTTTTTTCTTAGACTTTAACTATTTATCAAAAGCAGTTGCCTCAATGATTGTCTGTACTTTTTCTTGGGATATACAAGAATAGAAGCAATGTCACATATCAGAAACAAAGAATTAATAGAAATTGAATATTTCGTCTAGAGCAGTGGGAAATGTTTTTAAAAGCAGAGGATATATGCAACCATTTGTAGACTCATATCTATAGGGGCTCCATTGCTATTCGCAAACCCACTTTTCATATTCAAAGTTCCCAAGATGAAAATATTCAGAGAATATTTGAAACTGAATTTGCTTTATCTTTTTTTCTTCCTTTTTAATGTCAATAAAAACTTTTATTTTTTTTTGTTTTAAGATATTTTCTTTTTTTTTTTTTTTTTTTTTTGCCTGGAAAAGCTAGCGTCTGCAGCAGTGGCAGCCAGTGTCTGTATATCCCAATCTAATGGCTATTAGCTACTCTCCTTGGAGGAAAACCCACGGCTGATGCCACAGCTTACATCCTCTAATGGTTAGAGACGTTCATAAGCCCACACGAAGGACCCCTGCCCCATAGTTAACAAAGAAAAAAGTAATCTCATGATTAGCATACCATCCAAACAGCTGTGTCTATACCATAACAATTGTACGTTTTTAAATCTTATATTTCGATGTGCTTATGCAGGATTGAGGCAATATACTTATCCCTAATATGCTAATTGCATGTGCTCATGTAGATTGAAAGGCTATTAGTACTGTTTAAGTACCTATATATCTAATTGCATGTGCTTCATTAGTAGGATTGAAAGGTTATGCCTGGACAAACTGGCAGCCCATGAAAGAAAACAGCCAGAATTGACTAGAGATCAAGACAACAGCTCCAGAGAAAGTAGACTGTTTTGCTTCTCATCCACCTGTGCCCCTTTTCTAAGCATAGGGAACAATCTGCGGAAGAGGGGGCGTGGTAGAATGTAAGGGCTGCGATTGGGGTGAATGGTGAAACTACAACAATATAGACTGGACACTCATTTGATCAACTTGATTGAACGTACAAGCCCCCCCACCCCCTGCTGGATGGTGGGACCCATGAGCTGTGTGGGTTTGGGCACAACTGCTCGTAAATTGGTTTTACATGAAGGATGCTTGTACTCACAGATTATCACCTACTGTTAAAAAAAATGAAAACAAAACAAACAAACAAGAAAAAAAAAAAAAACAGAGAAAGACGCAGAAAAGTTATGGCAGAATGCATGATCTGGGATGGGTAGGGGTAGGGTGGGGGGAAGGGAAGGGGATATATGCCTGAACTGAATTGGAAAATGATGTATGAAATACACAAAACATCAATAAAAAAATACATTTGTTAAATGTTTTTATAGATTGCTTATTGAATTCATGAAACACACAAAACACCAATAAAAATATTTTATTAAAAAGAGAAGCCACTGAATGCTTATTGTTTATTAAATGCTTTGAACTTCTTGTTTACTAAAATGTAACTAAAATGGTTAGTTACCTTGTTAAGTTCTCCTATCCTGGTGTAACACAGTGCTCTGTTATAAAATGCTATATAACTGTTCTTGTCCATGTTGATGGCTGTACTCAAGTCTGTAATAGCTAGCTTATAATTCTATAAGGAAAAAAGATAAGTGAGAATAATTATAACTGTTTAATGGTAAAGTAAATCTGTGACCCTATCAGTTATTGAAGCACTCATGTGACAATTCAGTGTGTCATTTTTGAAATTAACATACTCAAGTTGATCTTTCACAGAATTCATTAGGAAGATCCTGTTAAGAATTCAGAAATAAATAAAATTAATAAAAAAAATTAAGAAAAAAGAATTCTAGTTACTTTTACCATCAAATAAAATTAAAGATGTTGATAGGTTTGGTTTAAGCAATTATTACCAATTTTTCTGTATGGAATAAAAAGAAAACTCATACTGATTATAAAAGACAGGCCAACATTCCAGAGCTTGCTGACCTCTGCCTCTTTATAGGATGGTAGCCTATAATCACAGCACTTTCTACCCTCATTTGCATCTCACCCTCTTTCATCCTTCTCTGACACTTCACATCATCCATTTCTGTACATGGTAATTTTCACGGAATTAACACATCATGTAAGGTCTCATCTTTGCTTTAAGGTATTATTTGCAAATATTGCACATAAAATGGTTAAAAAGAAAGGCCAAAAAATAGGAAAAGAGAAACAAAGTGTTCCTCCGCAGCACCAGATATCAATGGTATTGCTCACACTTTTAACCCAGGAATTTCTGTTCACAAATCTCAAGCTATGATTTTGTTCTCACCGTATATAACTGTACTATTTAGAATAAGTGGTAAAAATATAAAACATTTCAAATTCCCAACTATGAAGAAAATAAAAATAAATGATGGTGGAATATTATGTCATCATATGCTTTCTTCAAATATTATTAAAAGCAGGGAACAAAACAAATTATATAAACAGCACAATCCATGTCATATATTATCAGGAAAATAAGAAAAAAGATGAAAATACTGAGTTTTCAGGAATTAAAATTTTCTGTCAGGATAATCATACTTCATTCCCCTCTGTAATGTTCAGATTGCCTACAATTAATATTTACTATTGTCTTAATCAAAATGAATAAATGCTGCCTAAAATGGCTGGGTGTGGTGGTGCATGCCTTTTAATCCCAGCACTTGGGAGGCAGAAGCAGGTGGATCTCTGTGAGTTCAAGGCCAGCCTGGTCTACAGAGCAAGTTCTGGGCCAGCCAGCTGGGGCTACAGGGAGACCTTGTCTCAAAAACACCAAAAATAAGTTACCTAAAACGCAAAATCAGAAATAAAGATTACTATTTTGTGAAAAACAATGAAGTGATGCATAGTAAAGAGGTATTCTATGTAGTTTGCTGCATATCATAGTATTTCTCCTTTCACATGTCACAAAGAAGAAATGGGAAGCAAGTCCCTAGTTACCAACTGAGAGTCCAACTCTAAATCTAAGAAAACCAGCAGCAAATAGCCTACCCCATTGTAGAACTTCAGTACTCCTCTGCAGATGTAGGCACGCACACTCTCAGGATAAAGTCTGATGGCCTCGTTACAATTCAAAATTGCTTTGGAGTATCTGCCCTTTAGACCATAATAGGCTACTCGGCTTAAATATGACTTTTAAGAGAAAGATAAAAGCAGGAATACATGTTTTAGTAAAATCTGTCAGAATATATGGAATTGCAAACAAATCTATGCAACTCAAAGATAGTATTAAAACAGATTTTCCCATTTTTCTTTCATTAAAAAATGTAAAGATATGGAATAATTGAAAAGCTTTATAAGCATCACCCTTATACTTACCATCTGGATTCATTAATTAGTACGATATTTGATTTCTCTCTTTTTTCCCTAAACTATTGGAAAACAAGTTGTGAATATCATAATTCTTTACCCTGTGTCCTCTAGTATGAATCTCCTGTGAAAAAAGGCATTGCCTACATAACTACACCAGCATTATATATCTAGAAGGAGTAGTACTCATTCCCTAAAATGATCTGGCATTTAGTTAAATCAAATGATCAAGATCCAGTCAGGTTTCACCTACTAAATTTCATGTTATCTCTGAAATCTTTCAGGAAGCAGAAATCAATGTGCTACCAAAGCAAGAAATTAATGAAATGATTTGATTTATTTTTATTTATGTGTATGTTTTGCCTGAATGTGTACAAGTGCATCCGTGCCATGCAATGCCTGCAGAGGCCAGAAAGAAAGTCGGATATCCTGGAACTGAAGTTATTGATGGTTATTTCAAGGCTGGAGAAAGATGGCTCAGCAGTTAAAAGCACTGTCAGCTCTTGCAGAAGACCAGAGTTCAATTCCCAGCACCAACATGGCAGTTAACAACCATCCTCAACTCCAGTTCCAGGGGAATCAGTTTTAAATAAAGTTATTTGCTATCAGGTGTGACAGAACAAGTCTGTAAACCCAGCACTTGGGAGGTGGAGGCAGGAGTGTCAGGAATTTGCAGTCATTCTTAGCTATGTAATGAGTTCAGGGGCATTCTGGTCTACATGAGACACTGACTCAAAGAAATGAAACAAAACAAAACAAAGATAAAGGAGGAGATGGAGGTGGGGGAAAGAAGGCAGGCTGCGCACGTGTGTGTGTGTGTGTGTGTGTGTGTGTGTGTTTGTGTGTGTGTGTACATACAAATGCATATATAAGTAAGGTAATTGCTACTAATAGAAATTACATATAAAACATTTAAGCATTTAACCAAAATTAGCATATTCTTACACTGATATCATTTATTTAAATACCTGGTAATGTTTGGGATTCAAGGTAATTGCCCGATTAAAATCCAAAATTGAGTTATCCTTGTTGAGTTTTACTTTACAAACCCCTCGTTGATAAAAGGCTTCTGCAAATTCAGGATTTGCCTTCACGGCTTTTGTAAAACAATCAAAAGCCTGGAAAAGTATATTTAAGAACACACCACTGAGTGACAGAATACATCACTTAAAAAGATTAATAAAATATGGCATGTACTGTTGCTTAAAAGCTTCACCCTGGGGCTGGAGAGATAGCCTAGCTGTTAAAAGTACTGACTGCTCTTGCAGAGGCCCGGGTTCAATCCCCAGCACCCACATGGTGGCTAAGAACCTTCTGTAACTCCGATTGCAGGAGAACTCCAGTTCCAGGGGAATACGAGACCCTCTTCTGACCTCCACAGCATTGCACGACATGTGTGTACAAACCTACAAGCAGACAGTACATTCATACACATACAAAAATAAATAAAATTTAAAAAAAAGCTTCCCTCTAATTTTTGGTAGTTTGAAATACATCCTCTCATTGAACAATGTGCAATGAACAAGTGTAATCCTTAAGAGGTGAGATTTGTTCCCCCTTTATTTCCAGCAAATATTTACAAAACCCATGTTGCTAGATTACAATACTTTGAACTTTAATTATAATTGTTATTCTTTGGATTTCATTCATTCAAAGAAACCACAGGCAGCAACTTTCACTTCCCATGACTGTTCCAGAACTGTAGCAGAAGCATAGTTAGGCAATTTCAAGATAAAAGGATGACAAAATTTTTCACATCTGGGTATTTTAACCAGTTTCAAGTTGGTTTGAATTCTTCAGTTATCAATAAAGAAAGTCAGTGAATGCTCTAATCATTTTCCATTTATTCTATAACACACTGAAATACTCAATTTTGCTGTCTATAGTTTAATAAATCATATTAGTGTGATGAAATTATCTTGCTACAGTAATTTCCCATAGTGGCAGTTAGTATTATTATTTGGGTAAAGAACATAGATTAGTCTTAAAAGTATTTTTAACCAGCATCAGATAAAATATGCTGGTTAAATCAAACAATTCATGGGAACTGCAGGTGCAGACTGCCCGAAAGAAGCCAAGTTTCAGAAGCAGCATGGGTCTGCTAACTTCACACGCTGTGCGTGGATAGCTTTCAGAAACAGAACTGAATGCAAGCAACCAGTTTGCAAAGTCACAAGTCATGTATGCTTCTAATACATAGGTACCATTTGTAAGCTGCCTTCTTCCATGTAGCAGAGACCCAGGTTATACAGACAGTCCGCTGAAATAGCAGTGACATAAGGTCCCTTGTCAGAATGATTAAATATCTCCAATGCCTTCTTAAATATTTTCGAAGCATCCTATAACAATTTAAAAAATGAGGATGAAGGGAATTCTTCTCCTGGATATTTTTTTAACATCCTAGCCTTAAATGTAAAGAGAATGCAGACCACAGCAGATGTGCTCCCTCTTCATACAGATGCACATAGATGTGATAGGGTCACAGATACTGTTCTTATACAACTTGAAGACCCTGTTCCAGAAGTTTAGCCCAGCAAGCCCCATCCAGGGGCCTACCCTATAAACCAGGACTAAAGCAGGCATAAAACTTACATATATGGAGTTTGTAAACAGAACTCCAAAATTCTTTTTTTTTAGTTTTACAATTCATTTAATGGCAATTGGTAAATCACAAAACTTCCCTACACTGGCTACATGTTCTTTAGAAAAGAGAGCAGATTAGCATCATACACTGTGAATTATCACGGTAGCCACACTGTCACTAACAAAACAAAACAAAACAAAACAAAAACACCTTAGACTCTTAGCCATCCTATGATCACACAACCTGGTTTGTCACCAGCATTTAGAAAATCAGACCTAGGCAAAGAACCAGGTTCTGGAGACACATACACGGTCCTACTACAGCAAATGCTTAGCATGTGTGTTCTGATTATTACAAAATCAGGACAGAGAGAATATTTGCAGAAAACTTCTAAATTCTAAAGGCTACTTTTTAATATGTTTTTTTGAAAATTTCACACATGAATATATTTGCATTATTTCCCCTCCTCCCAGTTCTCCCTCCACTTCCTCCCATATCCCCCAAACTCCCTCTTAATTTCTTGTTTTCTTCTTTATTAGTTACATATAGATGCATTTATATACACACATATATACACACACACATATANTATATATATATATATATATATATACATAATTTACTGAATCTAGTGCTGCTTGTATGTACATGTATTTAGGACTGATCACTTGGGAATAGATAACTTACCAGGGAGCTAGTCACTGGAGAAAATTGATTCTTCCTCCTTAATCATCCACTGAGTGCTTGTAGCTCTTCCTCCAGAGATGGGACCCCATGAAATTTCCCCCATCCACCTTACCATGTCATCTGGTCTTGTCATTATGCTGATCTCATTAGGCTGACACACTGTGGCGATTTCATGCCTGCAGCTTCCCTACTATGGCTCAATGCATTGTCTAGCAACAGGAATCTAGCTCCTCTGACTTTAAAATCTTTCCACTCCTCTTCCGTGATAGTCTCTGAGAAAGGCTGTTTCTTTACAGTCTTACATCAGGCTTAAATTCATGGAGTGGCTTATTAATAATTAATTACCTCGCTATTTCTCTGAATGGAATACTGGAAAACTAGTAGGTAGCAAAAGTATTGATAATACCTGACAAGTTTTAGACATGATTTAATTTGTTCTGCAGTGCTTTTAGTTCCAGTCACCCACTTACATTTAATCAAAATAGCTAAAACCCATTAATGAAGTTTAAATTTTCCAGTCATCATTTAATAATTAACAAATCAGTATATACACTTATACACAAATAACACTTAGCACTTATCCTATTTTAATTGCATTAAATTATTTTTTCTTAAGGCATGAGACTTATTGAACACACACATTTCCACAGCTCTACTTTAGCATTTCCTTTGTACTTACAAACGTATACACACCTCTTCTTCCATCCTCAGTCTCAGCACATGACCCTGCTATAGAAAAGCCAAATAAGCTTCGCTGTTTCCTTCCTTTCACTGTTCAATATACCGGTAGCTTCAACCTTTCTTTCCCTATCTTTGAGTGTCTTCCTTTTCATTTCAGACTTCAGTCCTTAACTCTACCTCCTTCTGTCCGATTTCCCCTCTCTTTCGGCTGTACACAGCCTCCTCGAGCCCATAAAGACTTGAGCTCGTGTCAGCCTTCAATACCATTTGAACTAAAATGAACACATCTTCACTTCCCTTGCTTTCCCCATCTCCCCATTCTTTGCACCTTACGACATGTTCTCCAGAAGATCTGAGGATGGAGGTTCACATCTCAACATCCTGAAAACAGTACTGTGGCTGTTGTGGATGAAAGCTTGGAAGAATGTAACACTGTGGCTACAACACATGAAATATATATATGTGTGTGTGTGTGTGTGTGTGTGTGTGTGTGTGTGTGTGTGTAAATGTTTAAATATTCCAAATTAAGATAGGGATCATAGAAATAAAAATGAGAAGAGAATTTGAAAACTAAAGCAACAGGGACCTGGGCCAAGTAGAGGTTGAAGAACATAGAAACAAGGGTTTTTAAAGACTCAGGAATTGACATCTTCAAATGTGGATGAGAAGTACTGAGAAATGAACACTGAAACTGCAATAAGGAAAGCATCCATGCAACAGAGGCTCCTGATTCCAAACCAGGGAATAATTGTTTCCTATTATTGAAAATCAAGTTTCCAGAAATGTATCAGCTTACAAGAAAACATTTATTATGTGAAATATTTCACAGATCAGAAAATTGGGAATGGCTTCACTGCACAAGCACTGCTCTGGGTCCCACAGGCCTGCAATCATGGTGTTGGCTGAGCTCCCTCCTGGAAATCTGACTGGGAGAAACAGCTCTTCAAGCTCAGTTTCATTGCTAGAGGAATTCATTTCCTTGGATGAGACTCCAGGATGGAGAGCACTGACTTCTTGGCAGCTGCTGACTGCCCTCAGCCCTAGAGGACTCCCATAGCTTCGTACACCCAAGCTACATGGCAGCATGCAGGTACTTTCCTCCAAGCCAGCCCAAGACTCTTTCTCCCCAATATGACATAACCAAGGGAGAGATCGCTCAACAAGTTTTCTGGAAGCAGGCCATTTGTCTCTCCTATAACCAAGAAAGGGAAAGAAATAACAGGGTGCGATTTTTTTAATGTGTCTGAGTGTGTTGCCTGCGTGCCTGTAAGTGCACCAGTGTCATGCAGCGCCCAAGGAGTCAAAGAGGGTGTTGGAGCCCCTGGAACTTGAGTTATGGATGGATGTTAGCCACAATGTGGATGCTGGGAATCAAAATCTGGGTCCCCTGCAAGAATAGCTGATTCTCTTAACTGCTGGGCCATCTCTCCAGCCTTGTGATTTGTGATTTGTTGAGAGGAATTATAGAGCATGTCTGCCACCATCCACTTTCTTCTGAGGACTCCATATCCCTTTTATATGTATGTACAACTCTCCATTCTAAGGTTTCAAAAGCCTCATCTCATTACTCCATTAGTTAAATTTCCAAAATCCCATCATTTTAATCACATCCAAGTATGGATGAAGTTTTTAAACATTGTCCATCCATTCCTAGGGCAAAATCCTCTCCCTCTGTGGAAATTATAGACACAAGTTATCTCTTACCAAAGTATCTAGCATATAGCATGAAAGCCACAGAATAAAATCCACAAACATTCCAGCTCAACAAAGGAGATCATGTAGGCTCAAAAGGCATGATGGTCCATGGCAGCTCTGAAGTACAGCTGGGCAAATGTTACTTGATTAGGTTTCAAAGCACAAGAATAATTCTCTATGGCTCCTAGTCTTGTCCTATTGGTTCTTGGGGTTGGCTTATGGGTCATCCTCTCTTTTAATAAAACCTCCAACATGTTTGCAGCTGAGTTGTTCTTCTGATCTTTATCCTACCATCAGTAAAATTTAAGCATCTTGCTGCCTTTCATATTCGTTCTCATATTTATAGTCTCCCCCTCCCTCTTCCCCTCCTTCTTCCCCTCCCTCTCTCTCTTCCTCCCACCCTTCCCTCCACACTGGTTTTTTGGGGAAATAATTTTCTTAAGAAATGTGAAGAACTTGCATGCATTCCACATGCAATCATTTCCTCCATACACTCACTTTTCTGTCCAGAGTTCTTCCTCTACTTTAGCCTCTTGCTAGGATCCCTGAGAAGCAACATCCCTAAAATTCTAGAACTTCTTTCATTTGGTTGTATTTTCTTTCTTTTTTTTTTTTTACTTATTTTTTATTTATTTTTATGTGTATGAATGTACTGTCTGCATGTAGGTTTGTGCACCCGTGTCGTGCAATGCCGCGGAGGTCAGAAGAGGGCGTTGGATTCCCCTGGAACTGGAATTAAAGACGGTTCTCAGCCGCCATGTGGGTGCTGGGGATCGAACCCGGGTCCTCTGCAAGAGCGGTCAGCGCTCTTAACCGCTAGGCCATCGCTCCAGCCCCAAGAGCAGTCAGAGCTCTTAACCGCTAGGCCATCTCTCCAGCCCGGTTGTATTTTCTAAAGCATGTTCTTAAATGTCTTCCAATTTTCTGTACTTGTATTATTTTGGCAGAAAATCAAGTACAAGTGACTGATAAACCCAAAAAGATGATTATCCTCACACTCAAGCTCATAGACATGAACTAAGATCACAGTGAGGCACCAGCTCTTACCTATGAGATACCAGGAAGACAGCCTGGCAACGGTAAGTACTATACACCAGGCAGACCAACTGAAACACCAATATACTGCCAGGTGGGAGAAGAAACTGGCATAGCTGTACACAATAGTACATCACTCTCCATATACTAGCAATTCAGTCCTACAACCATATCCTGAAAAATGACTTCACATGCTCACAAAAGGCTTGGAAAATAATATTTACAAGATCTCTAGTCTTAAAAAGAAAAAGAAGGAACTCCAAAATGTTGGGTAATAGAAGAATGAATAAATAGCATAATAAGTGCTAGTATAATTGCTAGTATAAATGATAGTACATAAACAAATGGTATCATTTCATGGTGTAAAAACATTTTAAATGTCATACTTCAGCATACAGTGAAAATTCCATTACTCAGTATAATAAATGTCAGTCATAAGACTTTTCACCTTGGTTTTCTTAGCCTTCATTTGTGCTTTTGCTAAGAGTGCATACGTGTAGACCTCTGGCCTGTTCAATACAACCCTTTCCAACACCTGAATGGCCTTATCATGGTTTTCACAAAATGAGTAAATGAGCGCTTGCTGTATGGGATTCAACTCAGTGAGACCTGAAAGGAAAAAGAAGTTTATCAATGCCTTTATCAGGCAGCAAGGATTTTGCATATAGTTATTTTAATGAAGTTATACAATATAATTTATTGTAATATGTATTGACAGAAATATTACACTGAAATCTTCTTACTAACAGAAAACAAAAGTTATTATAACTCAAAAAAGTAAAAACTTTTAATACTAGTATATTTTATAATAAGTGAATTTATAAAATTCACTACATTATGATTCATTTACTAGTTGATTATGTACATGTGAAACTGAAGTTTCAAAATCTTTGTCTTTCAAGTGACTTCCTCAGCAAGGCATGGTGGCACACACCATTAGTGCCAACTGGAGGCAGAGGCAGGCACAAATCTATGAATTTCAGGCCAGCCTGGTCTACACAGCAAGTTCCAGGCTACTCAGGGCTAAACAGTCAGAACCTGATTCAAAAGAAAGAAAAAAAATCAAATGACTTCTTCCTTCCACCAATACATAGATATTATAGGTGGTAAAAAGAAATTGAAGGGCTATTTCTTAAAATTTCTTATTTTTAATTAGTTGTTACCTTTGTTCATTTCTGCTACTTGATAAATAGTGAACTTTGCAAGATCATAACACTTCATCGTAAGAAGATATTGTCCTCTGGAAGAAATAAGAGCTTTTATTCAAAGAAGCTAAAAAGTAAGTACTCTTTTTTTACGTTTATTGAATTTGTTCTTAGACAATTTTAAACATATAAAAGTGCATTCTAATTACTATCACCCCACCTTTTCTAATCTCCCTTATTACCTGCCTTTCTCACTAAAGTCCCTGTCCCGCATTCAGTTTTGTTTTGTTTTGTTTTTGTTTTGTTTTGTTTGGAGACCACTGAGTTTAATCAGGATCTTCTGTGTGTGATGGCAGATTTGGAGCATGCGCTTCTCAGTGAGTATGCAACTGAAGACAAAGACTGACCGTCCTCCAGAACCCATCAGTATTTCAGCAGGAAAAAGAATGGCCTGTGAGCCCCTCCCTGGTCCATAAATGACTGTTGATGTAGTAGTGCAGGCTCAGTGCAAGTGTCGCCACAGCTGCTGAGTCCTCCCTTTCTTCCAGCCCTTAAACTGTTTTCACACCCATCTTCTGCGATGATCTCTGAGCCTTAGAAGTGTTACATAAATGGCATGCTGAAAGTCTGCCTTTAATCTCCACACTTGGAAGTCAGCCTGGTATCCAGAAAGAGTTCCAGGCAAACTTTGGCTACAAGGAGACCTTGTCTCAAAAAGACCACAAAAATACTAAATTTCCTGCTTAGGGCTGACCACTCAAATTATCAAAAGTAATTATTATCAGACAAAAATTCAGCATAGATAAGGGAGGCAGGCAAGAAGCTGCCAGCCTAGCCAAGGCTCTAGTAACAAATGGAGAGTCAATTTGCTTTAAAGGTGTGTTGCCTGATAGGATGACCAGGTTCCAAGGGATGGATCCAGACCAAAGAGCACTTGGGGAATACAAATTAAGACTGTATATGCTTAAAAAACAAACAAAAAAAGTAATAATAGAAAACATGAGTGTGGGGGTAGAAAGGTGGGCGGAGATGGGAAGGTTGTCTGGGTATGATCAAAGCACACTGTACGAAATTCTCAAAGAATCAATAAAAATATTTTTTTAAAAAACAAAACAAAAACTAATTTTAAAATGTTGCTTAAATTTTGATACTTCTAAAATATCCACCCATATTTATATGTGTGCATAAAATCAATATAAAAATGATATATTTTCAATAGTCTAAATAGACCAACTCACATGGAGATATAGTGGAAGAATCAGTTTAGGAAATGTGACACTAAAATAAAATACTCAGATATCTTTTTTGTAACTGAATTTAAAATGTGATACTTTCTTTCTAAGAAATTATTAAAAGTTAAAGTTCATGGAACAAAAAGAGAAAAAAGTGTTTAGTAAATTCTGAAATGTGTTTAAGAGTTAAAAGAAAAGAAAATATCACAAAGTATGTCTCACTGCATTTTCCTAGGTCTATTAATCCTAAAAGATTGTAATTTTGGTAATGATAAAGCCCAACATGTCTCTAGAGCATGTTCTAAATTTGAAATACAATTTTATGTGTCATTTTTTTTTCTCACTGAATTGGTTGAGGATTCTATCTGGCGCTTCTGTGGATACAAACACAATAAATGTTAAAATGACTACCTTTCTTTGATAAGGTATGTATTTGCTACATAGCTAGTCATCTAGAAAGGTTATTGCAAAAGTAAAGATACATTAGCTTAACATTTAGGGAAAACAAGAAATAAATGCTGGGAGGGACATCCAATTTCTGTGCACATACCTTATTATATATAACTGGATTTCATCTGGCTGAAGATGAATAGCACGAGATAATTCATTTACTGCCTTTTTCATTTTATGCAGCTGTTGAATGATAAACAGAAACTTAGATTCCAGTTGAAATAATTGTTTCCTTTCTGATATTGAGCCCCTCCCATAATTTATTAGGGAACTTGTACAAAAACATCTCAATACATATGATTTTCTTAAAGCAAATATATATGTTCTCATTCCTGTGATCAAATACTTGAGAAAGGAACTTAAAAGAAGAAGAATTTATTTAGGCTCATAGTTTGAAGAGATATAGTTCATCATTGTGGAAGAAGCATGGCAGCAGGCTGCTACATGGTGATAGAACATAAAGCTGGCTCTTGCCCCATCTTGACAGATCAAGACCTATGTAGTGATGCACTTCCTCCAAAGGGAAGTTCCCCCTTATAAAGGTTGCATAGTCTCCACAAAACAGTTATACTAATTGAGGACCAACTGTCCAAACATATAACCCCATGGAGACATTTTTACATGTAAACCAGTAACATTTCATCCTTGGCTCCACACATTCATCATCATCACATAATACAAAGTGAGTTCGATTTGACTTCAAAAGCTCCTATACTCTTACAATATTTCCAATATTATTCAAATTTCAAAATCTCTTCTGAAAGTCAAGGAAATCTGTAAACTGTGTAAAAGCAAAAGGCAAGTCTTTTACTTTATACCGTGGCATAGTGTGAGCATTCCCATTCCAGAACTTCCAGAACTAAGGAGTGGGACACAGCAAGAAAAGATAAGACCCAAGCAAAACTGAAATGCAGCACAGCAAACACTAAACCCTATTCTTTCATGACTACCATCCCTAGCCTCTGGTAGTATCCTCTATGCTCCAGCAGGCTTGGATAGCACCACCCTTCCAGCCCTGTTGCTTGTGGCACATGTGGTCCCTCTCTTGGGTCCATTCCACCTGTCTCTAGAAGTTTCCTCAGTGAACATCCTTTATTTCTGATATCTCTAATATTGTGAAGTCTGCACTGTAACTTAGGGTCTACCTTCACAGATTCATCCGCAACTAAAGCAGGAGCTCCATGCTATGTGTCATCTGGCCTCAACCGCTTTCTGGGATCTTGGTGCAAAGCTTCTTCCACATATTATTTGCATGACTGCAAAACCAAATTCTGTTGCTATCTCAAGATGTCCCCTGATCCCAGTCGACCACAGGTACGGGTGGCCTCTGTGTGCCTTCATGGCTAAACCTTGGGAAATACTTCTCTGACTGGCCAGTTTTATAACAGGGTACTAACTTTAAAGGCTCTTTTTTTAGGTATTCTTCTTTCAAACTAGTTTTACACTGTTAAACACCCTGTAGCTCTCAACAAATGGTGTCTTCCTTCAAGTCACCTTTTCTCTTGTAGAAGTGCAGAGTTCATGATTGATTTGTTCTTAGTGATGTAAACCTCCTTTTTTTCTTCTCTTTTTGAGACAGGATCTCCCTGTAGCTGGCCTGGAACTCACTACATAAACCAGACTGGCAATGATCTCGCAGAGATCCAGCTGCCTCTGCCTCCTGAGTACTGGGATCAAAGGCGTGCACTACCATGCCCAGCCAATGTTAATCTCTTTAACAATTACAGATGTACTGTCTTCACCTGACCTTCAAATTTGTTCATGCTCTAAACTTCACCAAACTGTCTCTTTTTCATATTCTTCTGCCATTTTTCACTGCAAAAGTGACTAAGAGCAGTGATCAGTAACCATGCCATAGTCTGGATGTGATGCTATCTTAAAATTTTCTCTACCAAACAATTTACCCCATTAATTTTAATCCAGCCTCACTCAAGTTCTCAGGGAATAAGCAGAGGGAAGTCAGATTCTTTGTAAGAATGAAACATGAATGCCTTCTAGCCCAGTTCCCCAGAGTCCTGCTCCCCTCCGAAACATCATAAGCCCCATCTTTACTGCCTCTACTTCTATGAAATCTACTCTTCCATACTCCTACAAGAATCACCCACTAATCTTTCTTTGAAGCACTCTAGGGCTTCTTTAATCCACAATTCTAAATTCTTTCATATTCTTCCTACAAACCTATTCTAAAGGACTATAAACCCCACGGTCAGGTTTTTGACAGCAACAACTTTATTTCTCACTAAGAATTTTCTGTATGTTACTTTTATTGTTGCTGTGACCAAGTACCTGACAAAGCAACTGAAAAGAGGAAGTATTTATTTTGCCTCTGAATATGAGAGAATACAACCCCTCGTGATGGGCAAAGCACGGTGGAAGCAGGTGACTTAGACATCTCACATCTTGCTGGACCAGGAAACAGTCATGTAACAAGTGGTAAGACCACACTATAAAACCTCAAGGCCTACCTCTAGTGACTACATCCTTCAGTTCCACAATATCTCAAAGTAGTGCTGCCCCTTGATACTAAGCAATGAAACACAAAACCAGGGTGGGGGGGTGTAAACCATAACAATATCTGTGCACTAAGTAAACTCAAGTTTGGGACAGCTAGAAATTCACTGTGAATTTATAAAATTTCTTGGGGTTAGACCTTAGCTTTAACCCTTTATCAGTAAAATCTGAACTAACAAGTAGAATATATTTTTATCTATATAAAGTCTGATTCAAAAGTTTTTTTTTAATTTTTGATTGTTAGTCTGAGCTTTTAGTGGCTGAGCTATCCCTCCAGCCATGGTGGTGCATTCTAAAAAAGGAAGCTACAAAAATGTACAGCCCATAAATACAGGCTTTGTAAATATCTGCTTAGCACTTGTTGCGTTATAAATCCATTACCCTCTCTAGTTGCCTAAAGAAAAGAATGCATTAACATATTATATGTTATAGTGAACAAATATCCAAACAATTCAAATATTTTTAAATTGGAGATTATCAAACATTAAGTACCTTATAATAGGTTTCTGCTCTACAAATATAGCTTTGAATATATAAAGGATCAATTTTAATTGCCTCAGAAAACCGATAAAAAGCTTTGGTGTAATTATCCAGGTGTAGTAGATATATGAGGCCAATATTTATGTAAGCCAAAGTAACAGTTCTAAATGAAAGAGAAAGCAAAACTTTTTGAGATATTTAAAATTATTCTAAACATTCTACTATGAATAAAGCTAATGAAATTCATGAATCAGCATGCAGTGAAGTATTTTAATGATTTGCTAAAGCAAAATAAACTGGTTTACTATACTTTCTTTTTTTTGGGGGGGGGTCTTTTTCAAGAAAGGGTCTCCCTGTAGCCCCAGCTGTCCTGGAACTCACTCTGTAGACCAGGCTGGCCTTGAACTCAAAAAGATCTGCTTGCCTCTGCCTGCCGAGCGCTAGGATTAAAGGTCTGCACCACCATGCCCAGTATACTATACTTTCTTAAAAGATAGAAATACCCTTAATAAAATCCTTACTAAGAAAATCAACAATTGTAAAGTCTATGCTGGAATATTATGGAATTAGTCAAATCTCCTAGACTCTTAGCAAAACTATACTTCTTTTACTTAATCTTGAATTATCTTGAATCAAAGATTGTTCTTCCTCAGCTCAAGAGTCTGTCTGAGGCCATGAGTAACAGTGAAATACAGTCTTATTCCAAGGTTAGTGTCTTGAGATTAAAATCCCTCTCCACATTAATATGCATACAACTGCTTTTCTTTGAAAAATCAACGCTTTCTCTCTTAAAATCATATAAAACAAAATGAAGTCAGCAGTTTGAAACACAGGATTTCCTTTCATTTAATCAGATTTTGTAGCAATGAAATATAAAATAGAATACTTTGTCATTTTTTTAAATGATGGCAGCTTTCCAGTACCTTGACTTCAAAATACTCTTCCCTGGGTACCCTCAAATTTCTTCTCATAATTTGATAACTTACTATCCATGTAGTCAAAGCTTGTCAAAACTACTCAGTCTCTAAAACTTGCAAAGTAACTAAAATAAACAAGTCTCATTTGATCAGTAATCTTAGTGTTATTCTAATTTTAGTTTGAATTTATTATTATATCCTCATTTTCTACTATATTATGAACAATGAGGGAAGAATGCTTTCTTTTATTTTTTTCCTAATTTCATACAAAGGTAAAATCAATATGAAAAGAAAGGCATACCTTTCTAGAGAAATAACAGTTTCAAAGTCACAAATTGCCAGCATCCAGAGTTTTAGATGTGTATAGACTATGCCTCGATGTAGAAAACAGCTAAGATTCTCATAACCATCATTTATGAGAGCTGAAAGTATAAAGTACATATCTCAGTTTCTGAACAACCATAGCAGTTATGTTTTAGACTAATCTATTCCTGTTTACTTTTGTTTAACATGACAAATAGCTGCATCTAGCATAAGTGAAATAAGATGGTTTTCACACAGGATTTGATGCTATGTTCTAAAGCTGCCAAGCCCATTTTTGTGTAAGAAAGTTCTGCAAAAAACAAAAACAAAAACAAAAGTTCACTGTCTGGAGCACAGTCTTCTCAATACTGGATTTGGGAAAGGATAGCCAGTGTTAGGAATGGGCATTAGGGAGAAGCAGATAAGCACTTGAAGACAAGCACTGCTCAGTTCAGAGTGCGATTGGCTACCAAGAAAAAAGGGCAGCTGTAATATTAGTAGAAAAGTTCTTCCTAATGAAAACCTTAGTAGGGTGATGCTACATTGGAGAATGAAGGGCAGAGAACAGGGAGAGCAGAGAGAACAAGGGCCACAAGTAAAGGGTAAGCAAAGATGGAGAATCAATTCTGAGCAGAAATTGGACACAAGGATGATAAGAGAAATGAATGGCAATCTTCAGCCTCTTTCCCAAGAGCCCTTTCAAGGAGAGGGGAGGCATTAGACTCCTCTTGTCATATAGGAGGCAACTGAGTTATTTAATTCATGTAATAGTTGAAGGGGACCTAGAAGGCAAATGTACTTAAAGAGTGGAACATAGTAATTATCTGGTATTTATTTCCCAGTGAAGGACTATGATTGTCACTCAATATCCAGGTTCTGCCTTATCTGGGATGACAGAATTTGAGAATTTAGCAAACAAACCATATGTGGAGTGCTGGCTTTGTTTGGTTAGCCAGATGGGCTCCTTCGCCCCACTGCGAACTTTACTGAGATCTTACAAGAGTTGCTCTGCACAGATACATAAAACAAGAATGCATGGATTATGTATGATGTAGAAATGGCACACTCTCAAAGTCTGTTCTAAATTCAAAGACTAAGACTATGGATTTTCTAAATCCATAGTCTTAGTCTTAGAACTGCTTAAAACACAGCAGGACAATGTAAATCTGTATCAATATACTAAAATGGAACTACAACTGAGTTTCCACAAAAAAAATCTCTACAAGTCAATTTATAGAGTTCTTTTATATAGTAGTCTGCTCTGGCCATAACTGAACACACACACACACACACACACACACACACACATACACACACACACACACCTACCTGCATACACATGGTAAACGGACATATTAAAACACTTGTGTCTCAGAAATGGGGAAAATGTGGGGCTTTAACTTGGAAGGGAGGATAGAGGGTTAGGCAGAGAGAGAAAAAACAGATAAAAATATAAATAAAATAAACATACAACAACATGCATATTGTTGAAGGCTATACAACAAAAAAAAACCACATTGCCAGACAGGAGAAACTTCCCTTCACATTATTGGTCAGGGTATTTGACAGACTCACAGAATAACACAGGCTATTACCACAGCCCATTAATTCCTCCCAGAACTTGAAGGTAAGACCCTATTGCTGAAGACAGAACATAATTCAGACATGGGACTTGGAGCAATGGAGGAGGAACTGACTTGGAAGCCTCTTCCCTGAAGACAAGCTCCATTAGATTTACAGGATACTTTGCAAGCTGGGACAGGAGAAAATCAATCATTGGTCCAATCCCAGCTTTGAAGCATAATAACCACAACAATGACCAGCACAGCAAACTATCTGTGCAGTAGTGGCATTTTTATTTTGGGGGTAATAAACAGCTAGCTATTTGGACTTAAAACCCTCTCAATAGGAGAGAACTCGTGTGTGGTAAACATAGCCAAATACACATGGCTGGAAAGGTCACAGATGCTAGAGAAAATCCTGTCTGTTGTATTCCTAGAATTCCTAGAAAAATGCAATTTCTCACTGTATCCCAAAATCTGTATCCTTATATTTACAGACAAGTATACTGCTTACCACTCATCAAAGAAGCTTCTTTTTGCAACAGATGGAAACTATTACAGAGTTTCACAACTGGTCACACACAGATAAGTGTCTGTAAGATGTCCCACCCTAAGTGATAAATCTACAATGGAACCAACACATCTAATGTTCCTGGAACATATTAGAACAGGGGTAGAGAGAATATTAATGTAGCTTTCACCTCTCATCAGCTTCCTCATGCAACAGAATGCAATTAACACAGAAGACCACAACCAGCCAAAGCGTGCAGAATAAAATACTTCAGAGTATGTGCCTCTGGATAGGACTCCTTTATTAAAGCTCACTCACCTAGGGTTCAAGGACCACTGTGGAAGAGGGAATGGGGAGGTTCTAAGAGCTAGGGGTGGTGCATGACCACAAGGAGACAGTCTTCCAGACTTCTGGGAATTTGTTCATATGAACTTACAGCAAAGGTGATGGTATGTACAAGACCCATGCAAATTGAATCAGACAAAAACTCAACATACAACTGGGGAAATGGGCAGGGGAGCCCAACCTTTGCCAAGAAACTCTTGGCAACTGATTATTGTTGGGTGAGGGAGAGTTGGTCTTCTTTAAGGAAATGATGGTAGCTAAGCTGAATAGGCTCCAGTGGATAAACTCATACTGAGAGACATCTGGGTACTCAAACTTGAATTGATGTCTTTAACATATATGACAGAATGCATGAAATCCAGTGGGTAGGCTATGGGGGGATGCAGGTAGAGAAAGGGGTCTAAACATGATTAAGATGTACTGTAGAAAATTCACAAAAATTAAAATATATGCATTAAAAACAACACTTGAAGCTTAATCATTATGAGTTATAAGTATGGTATGTATGTATTTATTATAGTTTACACATAAGTATATTTAAATACATAAGTATATGTTAGCAAATTTGGCCATACTTATTATGTATCAATTCATATATAATTTGGGAGAATGGCTCAGTCAATAAAGTGCTTGCTTTCTAAGCACAAGTACCTGGGATCAAGCCCTAGAACCCAAAGAAACAGCTGGGCATGTGGGCATGTGCTGTCAATCCAGTGCTGAGGAGGCAGAAACAAATGAACCTCTGTGGTTACTGGCCATCCAGTTAGCCTACTTCACAAGTAGCAGCAAGGAACCCTTTCTCAAAAACAAAAGGAAGAATGTAGACAGCTCCTAAAGTTGTTCTTTGACCTCTACATACAAATGCATAGATGCACACGCACGGACATGCACACACATATGCATAGATGAATACACACAAACATGGACATATATATGCAAACAAATGCACAAAATACTAATTTAAGTATATAAATTTACCTGTTAGGATACACACACACACACACACACATATGTGTGTGTGTGTGTGTATATAGATAGATAGATAGATAGATAGATAGATAGATAGATAGATATAAATTACATGAGCAACCAAGCATTAGCACTCCTCTCTGTAAAAATGAGCTACATATCAAGGCTAATGTCCATGTAGTTGCTTTGTTTTTGTTTTTGTTTTTTGGTCTTCTTGAGACAGGGTCTCCCTGTAGTCCCAGCTGTCCTGGAACTCACTCTGTAGACCAGGCTGGCCTTGAACTCACAAAGATCCACCTGCCTCTGCCTCCCAAGTGCTAGGATATGTCCATGTAATTGAATGCAAAGTACCTGAAACACTGTAGTCCTGCAGTGCTCTGTAAGGATTACTCTTTCTAAATAAGCAACCTCGATAGTACAGAGCTAGCCAGTTATTAGGATCTAAGTGGATAGCAGCAGAAAAGTCCTGAGTTGCTTGTCTAAAAAAATGCCTTTTAAAATATACTCTCCCTCGGAATGTCCTAGAAAAAGAAAAGCATCATTTTAACATGTACTGCAAAATAGACTTGCTCTTTTTGCTAAGCCTAGTCAACCTCCTTTGAATTGAATAACAATTTCAAATGTTTTCTCCTTCCTATTCATAAGCATTTAGTCATGATGTTGCTATCAATAAAATTAAGAACATTTTATAAGGAACACCTCATTATATAATTATACATGCAAATTTACATATTATTTATAATATATTTATAAATTTATCTGTATGTTTAGTATTTATATTTACAAGGTAACTACATGTTTATTAAATCTGTCATTTCTTTTACAGGAGGAACTTTACTTAATTGCCTTAAAAACTCATTCTTCATTTTTGATCTATTATAATTATTTACTTTTTTAATGAACTGAACATTACTTGCCCAAAAGGATTGGGTTGGTTGAAGAAGAATGCTAGGTTTAATTCTAGGACTTGTAAGACATTACCATCATTAGAAGGACAGTCTGCTATTTTAAAGCATCCAACATTATGCCATTAACATTAAGAGATCATTGAAATAAAGTTTTTCAAACAACAGATCTTCGTTTTTGTGATGATCAAAGCTCACCACTCCACAGCTAGGAATGTCATAGTATAGTATCTCAGGTAGGAGCTCACTGATTCATGGAATACTGATTCAGTATAAATCAAAACAAGAAACTTTAGTGTGCTTGAAGAATATGGATGAATGCTGGTGTGCTTTTCTGTGTATGTGAGGTACACCATGACCAAAAGCAACATGGGGAGGAAAGGAAGCCAGAGAAGGAGCTCAAGACAGGATCCTGGAGCCAGGAATGAAAGCAAAGACCATGGAGGAACACTGCTTACTGATTTGCTTCCCTGGCTGGACTCATTTACCTCTTTTTATATAGCCAGGCCTACCTGGCTAGGGATGGCACTGCCCACAGTTGACTGGACCTTTCTACATCAATTAGCAATCAAGAAAATGTCTTATAGATATGGGCAAGGCCAATATGATAAAGGAAAGTATAAATAGCATACAACAGGACATCAAAACATAGATTAACCCCAACTCAGTGACTGTAGGTGACTTTAATACCCGACCGTCACCAATCAACAGGACAACTGAAGGAAAAATAAGCACATAGCCATCTGATTTGAATAATACCATACATCAATGGACCTAACAGACACCTACCAAATATCTCAACCAAGCACAAATACACAGGCTACTCAGCATCCCATGGAAGTTTATCTAAAACTGGCCACATACTGGGGCACAAAACCAGCATCAACAAAACAAAAAATTGAAATAATCAGACTACAATGCACTAAAGCTTAAAATCACCAGCAGAAGAAGCTCTAAAACTACATGAACTCATGGAGATTAAGCAACACATTCCTAATGATGTGTGAGTCAAAGAAGAAATCAAGAAATAAATAAAAGTATTCCTGGAACTAATGAAAATGATAACACAACAAAACCTCTGGGACACATTAAAAACAGTCCCAAGAGGAATGTTTATAGCTCTAAGAGCTTACATTAAAAAATCAGGAAGAGCAGCGAGTGGTTATACACACCTTTAATCCTAGAACTTGCGATACAGAAGCAGGCAGATTTCTGTGAGTTCAAGGCCAGCCTGGTCTACAGAGTGAGTTCCAGGCCAACTGGGACTACAAGGAGACCCTTTCTCAAAAAGACCAAAAAAAAAAAAAATTGGGAAGAGCACAAATAAATGACTTAATATACAACTCNTTTAAAAAAAAAAGAAATCACAGAGATCCACTTGCCTCTGCCTCCCAAATGCTGGGAATAAAGTCATGTGCCACCATGCCTGGCTCTGAATGTATTATTCAACCACAGATAATCATTTTCTTTATTATTAAATCTTAGGAATATCAGTAATCTACCAAACCCTACAGAAGAACAGACATCTCTAAGAAAATATTTTCTTACAAAGTTGTCTCTTCAGAGCTTCCTTAATCTCATTATTCCTCAGACTGTAGATGAGGGGGTTCAACATGGGGATCACCACAGTATAGAACAAAGACACTACTTTGTTCTGATCAGTGGAGAAGCTGGACTTAGGTGTCAAGTAAATGAATGTGACAGTCCCATAGAAGAGAGTGACCACAGTGAGGTGGGAGGTGCAGGTGGAAAAGGCCTTCTGGCTACCCTCAGGGGAATGCATCTTCAGGATAGTAATAAGAATGTAAGTGTAGGAGACAGCGACAGCTAACAATGTGATC
Organism: Rhizomys pruinosus; assembly: GCA_009823505.1. Lineage (NCBI taxonomy): Eukaryota > Metazoa > Chordata > Mammalia > Rodentia > Spalacidae > Rhizomys > Rhizomys pruinosus. The sequence goes on along the minus strand of VZQC01013971.1, from coordinate 51,991 downwards.
GCAGCAGCCATCCCACAGGAAAATGAGGTAACAGCTGTGAGTACCCTGACATCAGAACAGGAGAGTTCCTCTAAAGGAGTAAAATCACAGAAAAAATGATTGACTGTGTTTGGTCCACAGAACAGAAAATAAAAGAAGGAAAGGGTATAGGAGAAAGAATTAAGAAAACCACCTATATAAGATCCTATAATCAACTGAACACAGACTTGTGTAGACATTTTGGTTGAATAAAGAAGTGGGCTACAGATTGCCACAAACCGGTCATAAGCCATGACAGCCAGAATGTATGACTCAAGTGTCCCAAAGAAAGCAACTGAGTGAAGCTGAATGGCACACCCAGCATAAGAGATGGTATTCCTCTCCACCAGGAAGTTGACAAGCATATTGGGTGTGACAGAAGATGAATAGCCAATGTCAGTAGAAGCCAAGTGGCTCAGAAAAAAGTACATGGGCTGATGGAGCTGAGGAGAGACTCTGATTAGAAGGATTGTGCTGAAGTTTCCAGACAGGGTCACCAGGTAGATGCACAGGATGATGATGAAGAGGATGACTCGAAGGACTGGGTCGTCAGTTAAGCCAAGTAAAATGAACTCTGTCACTGCAGTGTGGTTCCCATCCAACAGGAGAGCCATGGGACAGTGAAGCTCCTGCTGACAAGCCTGTGATACAGATATGAAATGTTATAAATGCATCGTTTTATCCTCATTAGATATGATTAACAATAATCATGAGGAAAACAACTGGGACTAATAATTGAAGGTTTCCTCCAAACCTTCAAGGTTTATATGTTGGTGCACAGTGAGTATGTGTTAAAATTTTAAAACAGGAATGCTAGAAATTAGCTTTGTATACTGTATGCCTTTTCTTCACATTTCTGTGTAGAAAAATATACCTTAGTGTCCTTAAAGCTAAGGATTTGAAAATGTGAAACTCTTAAACCTGGCAAAGTAAGAAATCATAAAACTAAGGGGAGAGAATGAAAAACTCAGAAAGGACCTAGAGGAAGACAAGGACAAACTTTGGAAAGAACTAAAAGGAGAAAATGATAGATTTTGGAAAGAGCTAAAGGGACAAAATGACAAACTCTGGAAAGAAGTGGAAACATTGAAAAGATTCCATGCTGAAATGGAAAAGGAAACCAATGAGCTACAAGAATACTTTGAGAAGCTCCAAAAGGAAATGGAAATAGTAAAGAAAACACAGGTAGAAAAAAAAGGAAATTGAATAGTCATCCAATCAAGAGGAAAGAATGGGGAAAAGCCTCAGAAGCAGAATGGAGGAAGCAGAAAAAAGAATATCAGACCTAGAAGACAACACAGAACAACTAAAAAGCTCAAGTAAAGACTACGAAAACTTTAAAAAAACAAGAGTGGAGCAACCAGGAAATATGGGGACACTATGAAAAGATCAAAAAGACCAAAAAAAGAAAAAGAAAAGAAAAGATCAAACCTCCACATCATAGGGATAGAGGAAGGAGAAGAATCCCAAGAGCATGGTATTGACCAGATTGTCAACAAAATAACACAGGAAAATTTCCCCAAACTAAAAAAAGACAAACCCATGCAAGTACAAGAAGCAAGTAGAACACCAAATAGATTAGACCAGAAAAGAAACTCCCCCCACCATATCATAGATAAATGCTAGATATCCAAAACAAAAACAAAATTCTGAAAGCCACAAGAGAAAAACAAGTTACATACAAGGGAAAACCTATCAGAACCATAGCTGACTTTTCAGCGCAAACTATGAAAGCAAGAAGACGTTGACCCAGTGCTAAAGTACTATGGATGCCAACCCAGGTTACTATACCCAGCAAAAATGTCAATTCTAATTGAAGGAAAGAGAAAAATCTTCCATGATGTAAACAAGATGAAAGAACTCATGTCTGGAAAACCAACCCTTCGGAGAATGCTTGAAGCAATTCAAAGGAAAGAGGAGAGGAGCAACGACTGCCAGGCACCTTGAAAGAAAAATTTAATAAAAACAGAAATGCAGAAGTAGAAACCTACACAACAAATGCAAATGTATAATAAAGTGAAAGGAATCAATACATACCTCTCAATTATAACCTTAAATATCAATGGACTAAACTCCCCAATCAAAAAGCATAGACTGGGAGAATGGATTAGGAAACAGAACCCATCAATATGCTGTCCTCAAGAAACCCATCTTACCCTTAAGGATAGGCATAAACTTAAAGTGAAAGGATGGAAAAAAATATTCCAAGCAAATGGTACTAAAAAGAAAGCAGGAGTTGCTATCTTTTTTTTTTTAAACTGGCAGAAATATGAAGGAGTTGCTATTTAATATGAGACAAAATAGACTTCAAAGTAGAAGAAATTAGAAAAGACAAAGAGGGTCATTATATCCTTACCAAAGGGAAAATTAACCATGAAAACTTCACAATCATGAATATATATGCACCAAACTCAGGTGCACCAACTTTGGAAATACAACTCTACAGGACTCAAGGCACAGATTAACCCCAGCACACTCATAATAGGGGACTTTAAGTCCTTTGGACAGATCAACTGGATAAAGAATAAACAGAAAGACATCTGAACTGAACAATACAATAAAGGAAATGAACTTCACAGACATCTTCCGAATATTCTACCCAACCACCAGAGAATATACTTTCTACTCAGCACCCCACGGAACATTCTCCAAAATTGACCAAATACCTGGACACAGAAAAACCTCAACAAATACAAAAAATTGAAATAAATTCATGCATTCTATCAGACCATAGTGCAGTAATGCTCAATATCAAGACCAGGATAAGCCCTGCTACCTACATGAGCTCATGGAGACTAAAAAACACACTCTTGAATAATGAATGGGTCAAGGAGGAAATAAAGAAATAAAAGCTTTTCTGGAACTAAATGACAAGGACAATACAACATGACAAAACCTATGGGACACTTTAAAAGCAGTCCTAAGAGGGAAGTTTATAGCCATAGGTGGCTATATTAAAAAAAAAAAAAAATAGAAAGAGCACAGACAAATGAGCTAACGCTGCAGCTAAAAACTCCAAAGACAACAGAAGATGAACCCTAAATGCAACAGACAGGAAGAAATTTAAAAAATCAGAGCAGAAATTAATGAAATAGGAACAAAGAAAACAATACAAAAAAAAAAAAAGCACGAATCCAAAAGATGGTTTCTTGAGAGAATAAACAGATAGACCAAAAGAAAGAAAGTTAACCAAAAAAGAAAGAGCAACTCCAAATCAATAGAATTCAAGATGAAAAGGGGAAAATCACTACAGACAGTGAAAGATCGAGACAATCATACAGGAATACTTCAAAAAACCATACTCTAAAATTTGAAACCTAAGAAGAAATGGATGAATATCGTGAATCCGGGGAATCACCCAAAGCTAAACCAGAGGGAGGATTGACAGCTTAAACAGACCATAATATTTGAAGAAATTGAAATATAATGAGACCCTCACAACTAAAAAAAAGCCCAGGTCCAGATGGTTTCACAGGCAGAATTCATAAACATTTAAAAGACTTACAACCATTATATGTAAACTGTTCAGAAGGATACAAACAGAGGGAATCTTCCAAATTCCTTTCTAGAGCCAGCATCACTCTAATACTAAAACCAGGCAGGATGCAACCAAAAAAGAGACTAGAGACCCATCTCATTAATGAACCAGATGCAAAATTCTAAAAATTCAAAATACTTGCAACCATATACAGACCAATCAAAAAGATTCATTCCCTCATGATCAGTTGGATTCATACCAGAAGATGTAGGGATGTTCAACATACAAAATAGTAAATATCATAAAACACATAAATGGTCTGAACAGCAAAAACACACAGTTCATCACAATTGATGCAGAAAGGCTTTGAAAAAATCCAGCATCCCTTCTGATGAAAGTTAGAGGGAATCGACTGGAAGGACCATCCTCAAAATAATCAAAGCCATATATAGGAATCCCACAGCCAATAATCCTAATGGAGACAAGTTCGAAGAGATTCCCCATAAAGGTAGCAAATGCGAAAGGCTGCCCCTGTCCCACTCCTCTTCAATATACTGCTGAAACACTGCTAAGGCAATAAGGCAAGAAAAAGGAATTTAAAGGAATACTAATTGGAAAGAGGAAATAAACTACCTTTTTTGCAGCACTATATGATTTTACCTAAGGGATGCAAAACTCCACCAGAAAACTCCTAAAATGATAAGGAGTTTCAGTATATTGGCGGATATAAAAATTAAACCTAAAAATCAGTAGCCTTTCTCTTACACAAAAAACAGCAATGGAGAAGGAATACAAGGAGTCCTTCCCATATACTGGACTCTTTTGATCAACATATTGTACAACAATTCGAACCTCCAGCTAGACGATGGGGCCTCGGGCTGTATTCAGTTTGTCTCTCCTTCCTCCTGATGGGAGGTAGGAGAGACAATGTGTCATGCAGGGATGGATATCCTGGTGGCACAGTGAATGGATCCTACACTGAACGGACACAAGTAAGACTCTATACCATTTCATATGTATAAGATGAGTACATTAAATGAACAGGCACTGAGGACGATGGGAGATGGTTGGATAGAAGAGGGAGACCTAAATATCATCAAACTGTATTGTATGAAAATCATTAAAAAATAAATTCAAAAATTACGAGTGGGCAGAGGAAATTTAATCCTTCAATATAGACAAGTTCTATTGTCAAATATGAACAATTTCCTAAATAGATTTCTTGGAAAATAACTTCAGTAGGATTAAAAGGTACGCCTTTTAGTAATGGAAAGCTAAAATAGGGTAAAAAAAAAAAAAAAAAAAAAAAAAAAGGAATACAAACTAGTGCATTTTTGTTATCTCAAAGGCATTTCCAATCACTATAAAAAATCCAGATCCTGTTATTACTAAAATTATTAAGGCCAATAGGCTAATAAAAACTTAGCCAGTTAGGCAAAATTGACAAGGTAGGGAACTCAAAACTCCATTACTCCATAAAACTAATGAAAATTGCAATTATCAACACTTCTAGAGATCTGGAATCTAACTAAAAGCTCAAACAACCACGGTAATACTTAATGAATGGGGAAAGCGGCTCTATTTTTATAGAAGAGCTCTATGATAATCTAACTTACTCTGTTACCATTCATCATGTCCCGGCTTAGTGAGCAACAGATACAAAGGCAGGCAGCAATAGAAATATCATCAATTTCTATCAAATATTCCAGAAAATAAAAGAAGAACAGACAGTTTCCAACCTCTTTTTATTAGGGTAGCATTACCTTCATGTCAAACCCAGAAAATTATATAATGAAAAATATTAGGGGCAAATATCCCTGATGGACAGAGACATAAAAGTTCTCAGCAAAATACTTGCAAACCAAAGTCAAACCACCTCATAATGATCATTCACCACAGTACAATTGGCTTCATTAGAGACATTCAGGCATGTTTCAATATATGTAAACCAATAAATGTAATTTGTCACATAAATGGACTCAAAAATAGAAATAACCTGGCCATCTCAATAGATACAGAAAACGTTTTTGACAAAATCCAACATAACGTCATGATAAAAGCTGTGAAAACACTTGGAATGGAGAAAGCATACTTCAACATAATAAAGGCTGTATATGACAGACCTACAGCTGGTACCTTGCTAAAGGAGAAACTCGAAGCATTACTACTAAAATCAGGCAACCTGTCCCTTATCTCTACTTCTGTTCAATATAGTGCTTGAAATATTGCCATAATTAGATGGGGGGGGGTAGACCAATGGCTCAGCAGTCAAGAGTACTAGCTAATATTGCAGAGAACCTGAGTTTGGTTCCCAGCACCTGCATGGGCGCTAATAACTGTCCATAACCCCGGTTCAAGGGGCTCCAACACCCTCTTCTGGTCTCTGTGGGTATTGAACATCAGTGGTGCAGTTACATATTGGCATGCTAAATACTCATATACATAAAATATAAAATATATCGTAAAGAATTATAAAAATAGTCCATTAGGAATTTATGGCAATTACACATACACTATATGACAATTATTAAGCACTTAAAAAGAACACTTTTTTAAAAACAGAATTTAAATTGTAGGTGCAAAGACTAACAAAATTAAAAAGAGAAATAAACAATTATTTGTGAATAAGTGAAGAGTTCAAAATCCTTTTCCTATTAAGAACTACATAACCAGAGATAAATTAAACAAGGATATAGAGGGCTTGAACAATAGTACAACTAATAAATAATACTAATAACTAAATAAACTAATAAATAGTATAAACTAATCAGACTTAACAGACATTTAGGGCATATTTCAACCAGGAGTAGCAGAACCCACATTCTTCTCAAGCACATTTGGAAAACTTTTGGGATAAGCTATTAGGTCAGAAAACAAATCTCAGTGAACTCAAAACATAGAACATACAAAGTATCTCTTCTGATTATAATTAACTGTAACTAGAAAGAAGAGAAAGCATGGAGAGAAATCCGGAAGAAAGGAGGGAGGATATATGTGCAAGAATGTTCCTGGAACCACAGTCACAATCCTCAGACAATGGAAACAACATTTATAAACAGAAGGAATACATAAATACAACAAGAAAATATTAACTAAACCATATTCAATAGTGCCTAATTTATAGAGAAAGTATCTGGACATGAAACAAAACTACTATATGAGTCTATTTATATAAAATTCCAAAAGTAGGCAAATCTAAGCTAAGAATGTTTAGAGACATACACTTGTGTGCTGCAAGTGTCTGAGCTAAAGAACTCCAAGAAAGAGATTGAAATAACAGCAAGGGTGATGTTTCCCCTCTGGTGGAGCTGAGCGACAAGGGTGTACAAATGTTGTTTCTTGGCCTGGTGATGGTTATATAGTATTTATTTATACACTGATGTCATTAGGTTGTACACTTCTAACATGTTCCCCAAGATACATGCTTCATTTTCACAGAAATATAGTTTATAACTAAAAACTGCCAAATGAAGCTGGACATGACATCACATTTTCATAATCCCAACCTTCAAGAGCCTGAGGCAGGAGGGTCAGAATTCAAGGACAACCTGGGCTATATAGTGAGCTCATGCCTCAAAGGAGAAAAGCAAAAACAAAAACTACAAATGAACAGATGAGTGGACATGACTATATATGCATTTTAAGTCTCTTCAAAATAAAGCTTAAATTAAGAGGACAGCAACCAAGTGATAATTGCAGTAGCCACGATAAGTTTGGAATGGCACAGCTTAGTAACAAGAGAGTACAGAAAACCAAATAAAAAGCCCTCTGTCTTCAGTGGGTAGAGGGGCTATGTATAAAGGCAAACGTAATAAAGAAAAATATGGATGCGTTAGGTATTTATAATGTAGTGAAAATGCAAAAAGATAATTTGACATTTATGCCTGTTAAATTACCCACTGTCATTATGGTCTAGGTAAGTTTTTACTCACTCTTGGCACTGAAAATTACTTATTTTAAAAAGAGCTGTAAGATTATATCAAGCAATTTTTTCTCCAAAATGTATTTCAAATCATAATAATTTCAAGCTTTACATACAAAATAATTCTTACCTTGCTTGAGAATTTTGTGGCTCTACTTTTAACAAAGCTGTAAAATCATGAATGGCTCCTAGCCAGTTTTCATTTTCATCGTAAAATATTCCACGTTTCATTAATGCATCTGTTCTTTTGGGATCAAAATAAATACACTAAAGGGTATGGGAAATATATAAACACATTGTATAATGAGCATAGAAACTTCAAATTACTTAAAAGAAACTCACTTTAAGATGTCAAAATTTGCCAGGCATGGCGGCCACACCTTTAATCCCAGCGCTCGGGAGGCAGAGGCAGGTGGATCTCTGTGAGTTCAATGCCAGCCTGGTCCAGATAGAGTTCCAGGCCAGATGGAGCTGCAGGGAGACCCTGTGTCAAAAATACAAAAAAAAGTCAAATTTTTCAGATTTATGTTTAAAGACTATATTAAGAAATATGTTCATCATCAAATTCTTAAGAGGGAGTATTTCCCAAGAAGAATAACAAATAGCCTAAAGGAAAGAAGTCAAAGCTTTGACCACTGAAAATTTCTCCTATAAAAATGCATATATGAATTGTTCAAGTAGACTAAAGTTATACTGAGTCTCTCCCAGCCTTTTATCACCTGAGACTAGCAAATCAGTGCTGATTCAATAAAATTAAACAGGAGTTAATCTAGTCCCTAAAACGGGAAGAGATGAATCAGCAGTGACCTGGTTCATCATTTCACAGTGACATACATAGCAATCGATGAATAGTGTATCATATGCTCCACTGTGAAATTCCTCACTAATTGGTACTAGAAAAGAGCTGAAGTAAGAAGAAGGTTACCAAGGATTTGTAAAACAGAATACATACATATATATATATATATATATATATATATATATATAATATTATTGGAAATTATTGATTTCAGAGCAGGGTGCCATATTAATCATTTCTTAACTATTGGTGCAAGAGCGCAGGAAGTGAAAGAGTCAATAATCTACTAATTTTATTATTTCAAGATTAGAAATTAAAAGACCTATAATATTTTCTTCAAATACAAGAATATCACATTAAACCATGAGGATATCTGGCAGTTTGGAAATACATGCAATTGAATCACATAGGTAATTTCTTCTAATTTGCCCATTGTACTTTGGACTAAGAATTTATAGTTAAAAAGTTAGCAGATCAAAATTACACATCTTGCTTCACTTGGAAATGGACTGCCTTGATTCCAGCCTAAAGAGACAGTCCAATCAAAAGCACATTTCCCAAGAATATTCCCTGGTAACCCAACCAAATATAGATACCTCCCTCCAATCCTTACTTCCTTCATAACACATAATAATTTTTATTATATATCATGCATTTATATCTGCCCCTTGAGTATCTTTGTCTGAGCTCTGTATGACACAGAAATTTTCTAGGTTGGTTTTTTTTTTTTTTTTTTTTTTTTGGTCTTTTTGACATTTCTATCTTATCCACCATTATCTACTTCATTACTAAATGTTTTGCTTAACACATCACTGTGAGTGAATAAATTTGTGGTCACAGCTTCTTTCAGAGCAGGTAGGCTCCCTGAAGAGAGTTTACTAAAAGTAGAAAGTAGTTTCCTCTACTGTCTGAAGAGAAAAAACATTTTCAAAGGTCCCTTACACCATACTTTTTAGTTCAAGAGAAGAAAACTGGAAAGTCTAGCCCCCTAAAGGGTCTCAGTGTTTC
>VZQC01013971.1:0-38804 GCA_009823505.1 Rhizomys pruinosus | reverse complement strand
TGTTTTGTCAGATGTATCCGCAGTAAAGGTTTCCTCCCAATCAGTGGCTTTTCTTAATACTTTCCTTTACGTTGGTTCTTTTAGTGATGTACTAGAAAGCTCATTGTAACTTCTAATGAGGTTCCCCATTTGTCAAATTGTGCGCATCTTTATCTCTTATTCTTGTGCAGCTGGCATGATACTTCTTGGATTAAGGAAGTAGTTTATGTAATGGACAAGATGACGGCTTACTGTTTCCTTGGTAGTCATGCTGCTAGACTTTAAGTTGCTGTTCTAATTACACGTGTTTCCATAAGTGTGGGGTTCTCATGTTGCCACGCTGTTCTTTGTAATACCATCTGGAATTGTACCCTACTTTGAGTGCAAGGCGCAGGTAAGGAGTTTCAATTTTCATTTCTTCTACAAATGGTGAGTCAATTTTGCCAGCACCATTTGTTGAAACTGCTGTCTTTCCTCCATTGTGGTTCTTCACCTTGGCCCTTTTGTCAAATGATGAGGTGGCTGAAGGTTGTTGCGATATGCATACAGTGATTTGGGAGTTGCTCAGGTTTGATATCCAATTGTAACTGGGCTCTGTTATTGTGCCTTAGTTCCCCCAAGACATGATTTTTCCTATAGAAACTTATAGCCTCTGAATAAGTAGTATTGTTTTTTAATGAGTCTTTTGTGTATATTTGTGATGAGTTTCCCCGCTCGCTGTATTTAGATTCTTTTTCGGCTCTCAGTGTTGCCTCCTCTGCTAGTTTGGGTCTTTTGTTTTTTTTTTCCAAATGAAAATTGTATAGTTGGAGTAGACTTGGATTTTTCCTTTCCCAAACTGTGGCAAAGGAAGTCTCTCTTTTTTGGTGTGATTTTTGGATATGAGGTGCACGATTATGGTAATTAGAACCAGAATCTCGTAGTACCATCGGAGTTTAGGTAGAATGGACCATTCTTTTCTTAGCACTATAATATCTTTTTAGTAATTTGCCATATCCCATCAAGCACTTTGCGGCACTGTGCCTTGTTCTTTATTCTTCTTGGGATGTCTTCTTTCAATTGTACCACTGTTCTCGCAAGGAGGTGTTTAATATAATTTTATATTGTAAAGAGGATGCTCGTCTTGTATCTTCTGGGTTAAGGTTTTAGTTCCCCTAGACAATTTTAGATTACGGTTTTTTTGAGGGTCGCTATTTTTAAAGTGGGAAACGTCCTTCCTTGTAAGCATTTTATTGGGCCTTTCTTCCAAGTTGCTTATATAGTATTGGTTTTGATAAAGTATAAGAAGCTCACTGATTTTTTCTAGATTTATTTCCTATCCTGCCACTTTACTGTTAGGTGTTCCTAATCGCTAATTCTAGGGGTTGGTAACTGAGTGAGGAGTTTCTGGTAGCTAATCCCTCTTAAGTAGACCATATCATATCATCAGCAAAAAGGGATATTTTGACTTCCTCTTTTCCAAGTTCTGAACTCTTTTATAATTTTAACTTTTATTGTCCTTATTGCCCCACTAGCAAGGGTTAATTCAAGACTATATGTTGAGAGAGGAGTGAGTGGAAAGTCCGGGCGCAGCCTCTAGCCAATAGACTTCTACCACTTAAAAGGGTAAATAGCTGGCTGTCGGAATTTACCCATATTAAGAGTATATGACGTATACAGGCCTGTTGTGGTTTTCCATGTCATTATCGGCTTTGGAGATTTACATGTTTAAGGACACACAGATCGTCTCCAATTCCATTCCCTCAGTGTGACCTATTAACCCAATGAAGGGAAATGTTGAATTTTGTCAAAGGGGTTTTCAGCATCAATTGAGATAGTGATGTGGTTTTTGCTAGTTTTTCAGCCGTTTATATGGCTTGAGGATGTTTTAATGAGGTTATTTGGTTATATCTTATGAACCAACGACACTTGTGCCATTCTCTGGTATGAAGAGGAAGGTTTTCTTTGTATTATGATGGTGGCTGGTAATCAATTCCCCACAGATGTGTTGATGTTGTAGCCACACTCCAGGTTACTTTACTCCCTCCTTTCATGGCTGCCACACTTTTGAGGAAGAATCAACCATAATGTTCACATGCATTTGAAGTGCAGGCAACATAGCATGAATGGTCCAATGTTAAAAATTATATAATAATTAATTTCACGTTAAAATATGTTGCTGTGTGATGCTTGCACTGTTTTCTTTTTTAATCTGTTATCTTATGCTTAGTGAAGATGTGAAAGGATGTAAGTTTAATTAATTTTGAATCATAATTAAGTTAACAAGAGATCACAAAAATATGTAAGGCTTTAATTATTACATCAAAGAAAAGTGATATTTTCTGGAGAATTTCCCTGGAATGCATCGTGTTCATCGGTCAGGTCAACTTGGGGTCATGATGGATGACTTCTTTTTGATGGTGGGTCTACTTGTAATGTACGATTTTCCAGTTCCTGTTTAGGATTTTGGGGCATCTATGTTCATTAGAGAGATGGGGTCTATAGTGTCTCCTTTTTTGGGTTGCAAGGCATTGTGCCTGGTTTGGTATTAGTGTATAGGCTGGCTTCATGGAAGGAATCTGGGAGAGCTCCCAGTCCATATTGTAATCCTTCCTAAACAGTTTAAGTACTAATGGTTGTAGGTCTTTGTTAAATATTTTATAGAAATTGCTGCTGTGAAACCATCTGGGCCGGGCGGTTTTTTTTTTTTGGTTGGGAGGCTGCTTATTACATACCGCAATTCTCTCATATTTAGTTGGACTGGGGGGGGGGTTTTAAAGCCTGTTGATCTCTTCTTTTGGTTTCACCTTGGTGATTCCCAGGATTTCAGATATTCCATCCATTTCTTCTAGGTTATTCAAATTGAGTAGAGTACAGGTTTTTGAAGTAATCCCTTATTGTTGTTCTGGATCTTTTCAAAATTGTCTGTGGTAGATTTCCCCTTTCATCACAGATCTATGTGATTTGGAGGTTGTTTCTTTTTTTTTTTTATTATGGGTTTGTTTTTTTTCCTTTTTATTTTTATTTCTTTTTTTTTTCAAAGAACCAACTTTGGGTTCATTGATGTTTTGTTATGGTTTTCTTTGTTTCTATTTCATGATCTCTGCTCTTGATTTTTGTATTTCTTCTTGTCTGCTGCGTTTAGGGTTCATTTGTTGTTCTCGCTCAAGTAATTTAAGCATGCTGGTTAGAATCATTCACTTGAGTGCTCTTTCTGTTTTTCTAATGGTGGGCACTTAGAGCTATAATTTCCCTCTTAAACTGCCTTTTAGAAGTTCCCATAGGTTTTGCTCTGTTGTATTGCATTGTCATTCGTCCAGCATGTTTTATTTCTTTCTTTCTTTATTTATGCCCTGACCCATTCATTATGCAGGAGAAGTGTTTTTAGTCTCCATGTGTTCTTGGTACAGTGGTATGGGCTTATTCCTGGTATTGGATAGTTGAGTTGATTAGTGCACTGTGGTCTGATAGAATGCATGAGATATTCCAAATCTTTTTGTGTTTGTTTGAGTTTTCCCTGGTGTCCCATATATATGTCTATTTTGGAGAATGTTCCATGGGGTCTGAGTAGAAGTGTATTCTCTGGTGTTTGGATGGCTGTGTGCAGGATGGACTGAAAATGCAAGCAGAGAGGTCTGACCCATCTGAACACTAAGGAAAGAGGAACCTCGAGACTGCCTGAGTCACGGACACTGGAGCATCTCTCTGATAATAAATATTGGGGTTAACTGCTTATATGGACCCTAATGAAATGTACCTTCCAGATGCTGAGATAACTTCCCCACCTCTCCCCTTTATAGGAAAAAGGAAAAGCATGATAAATGAAACCCAGCCCTAACTGTAAAACTAGAGCCATCTGTTACAGTGGTAATTTCCTTAAAACAAGCATAATGTATTAATTGATTGATAGGCATAGGAACTGGTGACAAAGGATATTTCTCAATCTAGAGCCAAATTCAATAGAAAAGTGTTTATAAGTTTGTTGTAATTAAGCCAAATATAATTATACAGGAAAGCTTCTTGACATCAGCAATGATGATTATTCTCGCCTAGGAGATGTTGGCTAGGGATGCAAAACCGCCCCCCACCAAACTATAAAGGCCTTTTGCCTATATAAGTGGGAAGTTATGCAAGGAGAAAGAGTAGTCCCTGTTGTTGAAGACCGGTGTGAGCATGAAATGTTTATAGAACGTCACTTGCTAGCGTAATAACGGCTCTCTGAAGTGCTAGAGAGGCCATTGCAAGGCCACTAAAGCAATACAGCAAAAATATTCGTTCTCCCTGAGACAAGCAAGAGCTCCTGCCATCAATATCAGCTACACACACAGCCTGGGAGATATTGTGCACAGTGGGCAGCCAAGTGTCCTATATATATCCCAAATTCATTTGGCTATTAGCTCTCCCTTGGAGGAATAACTCAACGGCTGGATGCCACAAGCTTATGTCCCCTAGTGGTTAGGAGAATTTATAAGCCACAATAAGAAATTGTCACCCTTATCAGAGAAACCACAGTTTGCAGATAAGCATACCATCCAAACATCTGTGTCTATGCTCACACTTGCTTGACATAAATAATTGTGTACTGCTTAAATCACTGTACTCCAATAGCTTGGACATTGTTAGTATGACTGAAAAATATCCTGGGAAAGCTGTCAATCCATGTAGGGAACAACCTGAAAGACTGGAGGCCAAAATGACAACTCCAAAGAAATTAGACGTTTTCTCGCCTCCACTCACTTGTGACCCTTTCCCAACCCAGGGAACAACTGCGGAAGAAGAGGCGGTGGTAGATTGTAAGGGCTGCGGGAGATCAAGGGTGAATCATGAAACTACAGGAAGATAGTCTGGAACTCCTATTGATCAACATGCCTGTGCATACAAGCATCCCAACTGACTATGGGAAGCTTGGGTTGTTCAAAATTTGGACAGGCTAGATACTTGCGAATGCCGCATATACCATAAGGGTATGGACATACTGAGTACATCAATGTTATCTGCAACTGTGTCATTATATTGAAGATCCTTTAAAAATAAAATTTTAAAAAAAGATATCATCTTACTTCCAAATAAAGACTGGGCTAGGATCAAGAAAAACCAAGTGGATACCAAGGTGCTGGAGAGGTTGTGGGGGAAGAGGAACACTCCATCCACTGCTGCGTGGGAATGTAAACTCATACAGCCACTATGGAAAAGCAGTTAGAGAACCCTGGATGACTTGGATGAATCTTGCCAACCCTGACCCTACCCATAACCAACTCCTGGGCATATACCCAGAAGACTCATCTTACCCAGAGATACATGCACAGCCAATGTTAATTGGCAGCTCTCTTCACAATAGCAACAAGGAGCTGGAACCAACTCCAAGTGGCCCCTCAAACTGACGAGTAGATAGAGAAAATGTGGTAACATACTACACATGGAGTCAATGGCACTGATAAAGAGATGACATCATGACAATTGTGCAGGTAAGGCTGGAAACTAGAAGATATCATGCTGAGTGAAGTAACAACAGTCACCAGAAAAACAAACGATGAATGGTGTCCTCATATGTGGATGCTAGCACCAAATACCTAATTGTATGGCAAACTGGAACATTAATGTTTTCCTGTGATCTGAAACAACCTGTGCTCTTATATTGTGAATCCCTTAAAATATAAATAAAAATAAATTATAAAAAGAAGAAAATAATAACCGTAAATACTAATGGTCGAAACTCCCACCCAATCAAAGCCATAGACTGGGATAATAGATTAGTAAGCTGACTAATTCTTATGCTGTCTACAAGAATACCTCTCACCCCTCAAGGACAGACACCAACTTTTAGAGTTGAAAGGATGGAAAAAAAATATTTCAAGGCAATGGTAACCAGAAACAACTTGAGTGGTCTATTCTAATAATCATACAAAATAGATCTCAAGTTAAAATTAATCAGAAGAGCCATGAGGGCCATTATATCCTTCTCAAAGGAAACAATTAACCATGAAGTCTTGACAATCCTAAATGTCTATGCACCAAAACCTCTGGTGCACCTAAACTTTATAAAATTCATCTGCAGGACCTCAAGACACAGATTGAATCCTAGCACACTAATAGTGGGGGACTTCAACATCTCCATTGAGCACCTTGGATAGATCAACGGTACAAAAAATAAACAGACAACATCAGGAACTGAAACAATACAATACAACACAAATGGACCTCATCACAGACATCTACGATAATTCCACCCAAACCCAGAGGAATACACTTTCTACTCAACACCTCACAGAACATTCCCAAAATCAACCGTGTACTAGGGACAAAAGAAACCTCAAAAATATAAAAGGAATTGAGAATTTTCCATGCATTGCTATCAGACCACGCAGTGCAAAAAGCTCAACATGAACACCAGAATAAGCCACTACTAGTTATAAGAACGACACTGGAGACTAAACAACACAATCTCCTAAAATGAAAAAATGGGTCATGGGAAGATATAAAGAGTAAAATAATAAGTAATTCATGGAACTAAACTAAAAAGACAATACAAACAACAAAAAAAAAACCTATGGGATTCTTTAAAAGCAGTCCTAAGAAAGAAATAAAATTAGCCTAATAGCCCACAAAAAAAAAAAAAAAAAAAAAAAAAAAAAAAAAACCAATAAAGGGAACAAATAAACCGATCTAAACCTGCGGGTAAAACACTTGAGAGACAAAAAAAGCGACCCTAAACCCAACAGAACAGAAGAAAAAACAATTTAAAGGAACTAATGCTTAAATTGTACTTGGCCAAATAGTAAAGTCATAGTCAGTCATATAGCTTTGAAAGAGCAAATGAATATTGAGGTAAAATTTATTTAGCAGGTATCAACTCTGCCCAAGCTTTACATCCACAAAGTATAAAATATTTTAAGGCTTAGTGAATTGTTTAGATTATTAACATTTAGGTGTAGTTTTGGTGAAAATGTAACGACAATTTGAACTAAATTGGGATATGAAAATGTTAAAATTGTTTTATTTACTAATTTGTTATGGTACAGGTACCACAATGTCTTCAATGTTTTCTGCTTCATACAACACTTCCATTATTACACCTTTTCTTTTACTACATAGGCACTAAACGGACTATGCTTAATTTCCTTCCCAAACCTACAGTAGCATACAGTCAATGAGCACCAGTTTGGGTAAACTTTATGAAAAAAAAGCTTCTGCCTTGGCTACCGTTTCTGGTTGGGTGTAATACAATTTAGGTTTAGGCATCTATAGGTCAAAACATAAAAACCTAAAAAAAAAAAAAAGAGGGAGGTGGGAGGTGGGGTAGTATCCTTTCTGGGATACAAATGGAAAACTCTGTGTTCCAATCCTATTGATAAATTTTCAATTTTTAAGATCTTGAAACTAACAATGGGAGGAGAATTTTATGTTCCCACAGGTAAAAATCACCAATCTAAATGCCTGAAAATGCCAAATATGGCAAAGGTATGGATTTCATCATGCCAAGATCATGAGCAACACTACAATTTGCATTCTGAAACTTAAGATCAAAAAGAGATTTGCAAATTACCTCTCTGTCTATAATTTCTGGTTTACACACTCCTTGTGAGTCAGGCGGTAAGGAATTAATTGTGCTGTAACACATCTCAAAAATATTTACCTCCAACCAATGTAACAGCATATGACTATATGAACCCTGCCTTTAGAATATTAACAACAAAAAGCTGAAGACTGTGAGACCACTTCTGCAGACCTTATGTCTATCATTTTATGTATATTTATAACAAAGGCAAATGCTGAGATAAATGGGCAATTAACTCTCTGCATACAACCCACCTGTATGATTTTTATTATATTTATTTATAAAATTCAAGTCATCCAAAGCCTCATTAATTCTGTCTTGGAAAAGATAAAGGAAATGTCTATGCCAATAGGCATTTAGAAACAATGGCTCCCGAGATATGGTCTGTAAAATATAGATGTAAAATCAATTAAAGTTGATTTGCTAAAAAGAAGATACACTATTAAGAGTCTCTTAAACATTATTGACACCAATGGCTTTACATGTATGTAATATAAAATAAAACCATCCAATATTACAAACAAACATCTAGTGTTTTTGAAAAGTCATTTGAAAATATCGATAGTTGTATTTTCACAATTCCATAAATTGTACTACAATCATTTACTAATCAAATTTCCAGTTAAAAAGTTATTCTATAAATAAAATCAATGTAAATGGTGAATACTCTCATTTTAATTTTTTAAAAACTTACTTCCTGTATATCATTCATGGCGCTCTCCAACTTTCCCAGTTTTCTATAAATAGCTCCACGCCTACAATATGCAAACACAGCATTTCTTTTTCCTTTATTTATTTCTTTGGTCAATGCTTCCACTTCGGATTCATAATATTTAATGAGCTCTAGTGGAAGATCACACTGAATATTATCACTTAATTCTAGTTTCAGTGGTTCTGCTGCTTGTTCAGGTTGCTCTTTGGGGGCAGATATAACTACTGAAGGAAGAATTTTCTGTTGTTTGTCTTTAGTGAAAATCCCAAGAGCCCATTTCTGAGGATCAGTATTTTTTGGTATTCCTCCCTTACTTTTAACAAATTTATCAAAATCTAAAAATATAGGCACGCTAGGACACCGTATGTGACGTTCATATAATGGAAGCTTAAGCAGATATTTCTTCTGTCCCGGAAGTACTCCATGAGATGTTGATCTGGTTTGAAAAAAGAATGGTTATTTTTTAATTACAGAGACATACTTTTATCTTTTTGATCAATAATTCAACTCAGCCATAGAAAAATTACTATTTTTCTGTTATCAAAACTTATATGCTAATTTTATGACACCCAAGTTCACCTTTTGAATCATTAAAATTGTAACACAGTGTGGAGAATCTGCTTAAATAAAAGTGAGTTTTAAAGAGGCGGTGTCTCTAGACTACTGAAGAAATGAGAGCAGTGCCCCTTTCAGCTCTAATCTACAACCTCCACTTCACCCTCCTCTGGAAGAATTACAATGGGGAATTTAGAGAGGAACATGGAGGGATAGGGAAGTGCCTCTTCCAGTGGCTGGAGAGGATAAGAACTTGATGCTTACTTCTTTGGTAAACTGTTGAACTCGATAGTGATTAAGATGCTTTCAGATGTTGCAGTTCTAGGTTTCTTTCCCTCAGATTTTTCCTTTGGCAATACAGCTTTCATTTAACAATATTTACTGTATGAATGGTAATGTACTAGCCATGGGAGATAGCACCCACCGGCTGACGATCCAAACCCCCTACGTGTACTCAGGAAATGAGGGTACTAGGGAATGAACACAAACTGAAATGAGAGAAGTGAGCCCACGAACCGACATGAAGAGGCGTGATTTAAAAATATATATTCCAAATTCCAGTTATTTTCCCTTAGCAGAAGAAACTAGCTGAGAGGCCATGTCCCTCAGCTGAGAGACCCAATCCCCATCTATATAAACAGCTTTCAACGGCTACACTGCCATATTGCCTCATATAGTCTCTGTGTCACACATGGTCTACACACTCACCAGAGTTGCTCAGCTGTGATTCCTGATGACTCTTGCACAGTGGTAGCCACCACAGTCCCTCGGCATCCCACATCCCTCTTCCACTAGGCGGCCTTAGATCAAGGGCTGCTAGCCTCGCAGGTAACCTTGGCTACGCTGCCCTGGCAATGCTAAACAAATTATCTCAAAAGTAAGCATGCATCAGAATCACCAAGAAGGTTTGTTGAAACCCAGATTTCTGGGCCTCCCCAGTCTCTAATTCAGAATATATAGGGATGGAGTCTGAAAGTTTGCACATATAACAAGAACTGGACAAAACGTGTGGATTCAAGGACTATACTCCTGAGGATCACTGCTATAGAAATATAAGTTTTAAGCCTTAGGGAATTGGGAATTGGTCTGCAAAATAATGCATCCTTAGTCAAGTCTTAACTTCTGTTGGGGGAGGGGGTGCAGAAATGCGTAGGTGAGGGCACAATACCCTTGAAACACACTGCAGATGCTGACCTCAGAGCCAAAAGTGAATAAATGGGAGAGCAGGAGCAAATTAATCTACACCAGTGGTCCCATGGAACTGATGAGGCTGTATGTCTTCTAAGAAAAACAATGCAATAGTCATACAATAATTTCAAATCCCAATGTAACTAATTCTTACAAGCTAAGGTGAGTGAAATGGAGTTTAATCGTACACCATGTTCTGTATTTATGACTCAGTTATAACCCTGACTCAGAGCAATGTATGTATGCATGAGATGTGACAATGGTGATACTGAAAACTACAAGGATATTATAAACAAATGTCACCTGCAACACAGGGGCATAGGTTGATGACATCTGTCTGTGGCTTTGTGTGCTTTTTGAATCAGGGTTAAAAAAAAAAACAACTTCTTCCTCTGTAAACTGTTATCAAACATGAATAGTGTTTGATACCATGTCTGATATGCTGGTCAATAAATAAGGAGCTCTTTGTTAGACAGTAGGGAAGAGTAGGGTGGGGTAGAATGTAATAGAGGAAGAACAGAATAGACATGAGTTTAGTTCTAAGAGAAATCTGAACAAGATCAGGCCCAGTTTCTCACTACTGAGGCATCCTCCTCATTGTGGTGTCTTGTGTGAAGAATTTGGCACCCAACACAAAGTCCAATTGAGAGGATCGACTATGTGACATATGTATGTACATGAATCACACACACACACACACACACACACACACACACACACACACACACAGCCCCAAAGAGTCATTAAGAATGAGTAAATATTCAGGCCTCCTGGTGGTTAGTGGATGCTGGCTCAAAATTTATCAAGATGTAATGCCACTCAGTCCATCAATTAAATTAGGAAATTATGACTACCAAGTAATAGAAGGACCAGTAGCATGAGACCATCTAACAATGGTTCTAGGAAGCAAGGACCCATCCCATGGCTATTTTCTCAGCCCTGAATGTATAGCAGTGGTAAGTACCTTCAAACAGAATAGTATAGACAGGGAGATAAGTGTAATAAGGACCAAGCAGAAATCCCACACCACCATCCAGCAAAACAGCATACAAAAAGAAGTACCGGATCACTGAAGAAATTACACATTCAGATTAATGGTGTCATCAGAAACTTCAGGATAGCTGCAGGTGACAATTCCACATATCCATTTCCTGTTTGCACATACCTTCTGGCATCTGACCTATAGCTGTTGATTTAGTGCACTTTCTTCTCCATTACCGTGATACTACAGGTACTTCACAGGAAGTTTCCATTTACATGACAGAGGTGATTTCTACCTTTCCTGTCCTGCCCAGCACGTCACCTATCCTACTTGTCAGGGCCACTGGCTACTTGAGTGGTCTTAGCCATCTTAGCAAACCTCCGTATTCTCAGTTGCTCCAGTAAAAATCCTTGGAATCATCCTTGTCACTTCTCACAAATAGCATAGGAGCAAATACTGGTGACTGTGCTCTCAAAATCTGTCTAGAATTTGACCCCTTTTAACCACCTTGATGGCTCCTACACCAGACCAAGCAGCCATGTCTCACTGGGATCACTTTGATAGCCTTCTCATGGGTCTCTGTATTTCCACTATAATATAGTATTCCTGCCACAGACACAGTAACTCCTCTGGAAGATTAATTAGAAAACTTCAATACCTTGTTCTTTACTCCCAATACCTTGTTTCTTTTTATATTTAAAGATCCAAAATATTTATCACTGCCTATCAATATTACTAACCTCTTCTCAAGTTCACAATGACTTACTGGTACTTTTTTTTTCCTTTTCAAATTTCTGTGTGTATACATATGTCCACACATATATGTGTGAGCCTACATACCCCCTACTAGGTGCACCTGCAGAGGCCAGAGAAGGATATCAGGGGTTTTCCACTACTATTCTCTGACTTTTATTACCTTGAGACATGGACTTTGAAGAGCACAATATCAATTAGGCTGGCTAACTAAGTGAGCTTCTGAGATCAACCTGACTCTACCTCTCCCCACCTGCCAGTGCTGGAGTTACAGGTACAGGTAGCCAGGCCCTGCTTTTCGATGTGGGTGCTGGGCATTTGAACTCAGGTCCTTGTGCTTATATAGTGTGCATTTTTACTCATAGAGCCATATCCTCTGCCTTGACTTACTGGCACTCTAATGAGTAAGCTCGACTCCCTGTTACTTACGACGGCCTACAGGGTATTATCCCCAACCACCTCCTTGATCTCACTTCAATCACTCTCTGTGCTCCTCACACTCATATTTAGGCTGTTCAAAGATAATAAACACAACCTCCAGCTCTGTGCTTTTGCTCTTGCTGTTACCTTTTCTTTGGAGATTTAAATACTTCCTTCCTCCATACAAGCTGTATAGCTTTGTCATAGAGGCTTCTTGAAATATCTAAAATAGTAACTCCCATTGCATTGCCTCATTTTCTTCATAATACTTGTTACTTCCTTAACATGGCTTTTAATTTCTCTACTATCACTTTCCCACCAGAATACTAACTCTGTGAGGACAGGAGGTTGGCCAGTCTTATTCACTGTCCTGTGTTTCTTATACAGAATAGCATCTAGTGTGTAGAAGGTGCTCAATACATTCACATCAAAGAAATGAATAGCTGAACTATGGCAATGGTTTCACTCGCTACCTGCTCACTTCTTGCTTCCCTGGCGGTGTTTTCCAGCTTCAAAGCAGAGGTAAACCTCAAATGTTAAAAGTCATTTAAAGTTCTATGAACTGGGGACAGAGTCATGTTTTAATTGGTACAGCCCCCTTGGTCTACACTATAAGACACTCATAGTGAATGGAAATATATTTCGAGAATCCCCACTTTCCACATCATTACCCAGAAAGACTTTTTTTTTTAGTCTTTTTGAGACAGGGTCTCCCTGTAGCCCCAGCTGTCCTGGAACTCACTCTGTAGACCAGGCTGGCCTTGAACTCACGAAGATCCGCCTGCCTCTGCCTCCCAAGTGATAGGATTAAAGGCGTGCACCACCACACCAGGTCTACCCAGAAAGACTTTTTAAAAACCAAAGTTAAAACAATGTTTTTTTCAACCATAAATCAGTCCGGTAGAAAAAAATCCAAATAATATAGAAGGCATAAAGCAAAACTCTGAAAGTCTCTGCTTAATCTATTCCTACTTACTCCCTATACCTCAGAGAAATCAGTGTAACAGCTTGATGGACAGGACTGTATGTTTTCCACGTAATACACAAACACACTTAGGATAAGTACATGTGGATACATAAAGATGAGTGCATTCCCACAGGTTTGTTTGACTCTTCCCACATACACATTCAAAACTATGTTAATTATGGCAAGAGAGGATTGCAGTATTTTCTAAAATTTTTACATTAGGCATGCAATATCTTGCTATCAGATAAAATAATTATAATGTCTTAAAGGAAATAAAGAGCTAGAACTTGCTGGACAGCTTTCTAGAAGAATATAAAACACAGATAATAAGTGAACTTTTACAAGGAAAAGCTATAGTCTCAGATCATTGAAATAAAATATCCCAAATTAAATTTTAAAAAATATAGTAAGAAAAAGAGGATTTATTTCTTCATCTGCAAGCCTAGATCAATATTTTCACAGCCAGGAGTAAGGGGTACAGGACTCAAAGTAATTAACTGCTAGTTCACCTGCCATTTGGGGAAGCCAGGCCCTCAAGATAGAATATGTGTAAATAAAATTAGTTTGAGATGAGATGTGACATTATTTGAGGAAGCAAAAAAGTTTTAAAGAGCTCAACACACTACATTTGTATAATAATAAAGTTGCTTTTACTAGCTGACCCGTGGGATTCTGAGCTGGAAGTAATTTAGGAGATTATGTGGCTCCGTCATCTCCAGATGGGGAACTAGCCAACAAAATTAAGTGGTTTGGCCTGGTCACCAAGGCATGGCAGTTGGAAAATAGATGCAGAGATAGCTGATTCATCCTTGTTCCTGGAACTAAACTGCCTCAGGCTCTGAGAAGAATAAGGGAAAGTGAAAATATGCCATATGAATCCTCCACTGCGGAACTGGTGGACAGTGGAAGAAAAACGCACTGAGGAAAAGACACCGTCTCCTACAGAAAGCCCCTCTAGGACCTCGCTGGCTAGTCTCACAACTCTGGCCTCAGAGACCAAAGCTGAGGACAAAATCTAGAGAAGCAGTGAAGCTGTGGCTATCGAGGTGTGTGGCATTCTGCCATAAGCCGGAAAGCAACGGAACAGAATTTCAAGGGGAATGCATGAGTCGAGGACTTCAGTCAGCTTAAAACAACCTCTGTAAGAATTATCTTATGCAGTCAAGATCTGAATCTCCATGTGAGAGCATATGTCGTCCACTTCAGATCATGCAGGAAGTCTTTCAAGAATGGCTAATATTCAACAAGATTAAACTTAAATAAAAAATGCTAGGAAGGCTATTTCTTAAGTCACCAAGATGAATAAAAATGTCTTAAACTATAGGAATAAAATTATCTGAACTCCATTAAGTTGTTTTAAGCCAACAATTATTTCCTATCTATATTTATGTGCCAAATTAGTCTAAGATTTTTAAAGGAACAAAAGAAGCAGTGCCAGTGCACTGTCCTGGGTAAAACAGCCACAGCCTGCTTTCTTGCCCAGGCCAAAAGGCTCAGCCTCAACTTCCTGCCAGAACTGTTGCAACATATGCAAATTTTAAATTAGCTTATTAAGAGAGATTAATAAATCTCTTTAAACAGTGAAACTTAATACTCAAAGTGACTAAAGGTCTGTGAGCAGAACAGAAATCCCCAGAAAGTGTTTAATGTGCTATTAACCCTTTATTTAACTAGAAGCCAAGCCAGCAGCAGCTACAAGGATGCTGCCTTATCCTTCACAAGGTTGGTGAAGGCTCCTACTTTGAAATCAATAAATGTATCACAAACACCTAAGCAACTTCTCTCTCACTCTGCCCTGAAGGATTTTTCAAGTCAGAGAAATTTGTCTTAAGCCTCCTGAAGACAAGCTGAGGGGCGAGCTTCCATGGCATCATTTGGAGCAGCAGGAAGCAGAGTAATGGAGAGCTCAGCATTCACATGCATTCCCCACTCCGGCGGGCCTTGTCCCACACTGCCACTCACACTGTTCAAAGCCCCAGACTTCTGAGATAATATGGTACCAACCACACCAAAAGATAAGGGACCCTTTAGAGAGCCAACATGTCTTCATAACAATAAGATGAAGGAAGCATTCTTTATTTCCTTATCACCAGGAAAAGTCTTTACTTTTCAAAATGGCACAAGTTGAATAGATGCTATCATCTGGGAATATCTAAAGAGAAAATAATTCCAGATCTTTCTGGAAACTTTTGCATGATATTTATAAGATGCTTATGTCCTAAACATGTAAGTGTGACCATACCAGCATTTTCAACTGTTGTTATTAAAATAACTTGAAGGTCCTTCCACATTTCAAAAATATGCTGGCTATTATTACCTCCACGTGAGGTGAAAATATATTTTTGTGTGTTGTTCCTTGAAGGAAGGTTCACAATATGCAAAAGATTTCAGTTTATTCATATTTATTACACAATTCAATAAAATTTAAATTTAGAAACAGTTAAATCCCAGCTATCTGCTTTGAGCTTGGAATGAATGGATTCTTGTTTGGAGAAGGGTTCTGTGCACCAAGCCACTTTTAGCAAATAAGCTGGTAAATATCTTTCTTTTTCTTTGTTTTTATTTTTTATTTATTTCTGTAATTGTATGAATGTACTGTCTGCATGCAAAGTTGTGTGCACCCGTGTCGTGCAATGCCCGCGGAGGTCAGAAGAGGTTGTCGGATTCCCCTGGAACTGGAGTTCTCCTGAATTGGAGTATTCAGGGGGTTCCCCGGCCGCCATGTGGGTGCTGGGAATCGAACGCCGGGGTCCTCCTGTTAAGAAGCGATCAGGTGCCTCTTAAAACCGCTGGGCCATCTCTCCCAGCCTCATTTTTCTTTTTTCAATGAGAGATTTCTTTCAAAAAATCATAAAGTTGATTTGACCTAAATTAATAATTTAAAACACGTTCATATATATATAGGGTGTCCTATAGATGTCATGGAATCTGCATAGTTTTTTAAATTAAAGATTACACCCTTTAGTTAGCAAATTTACAATGGAGAATAAAAATAACTGCGTCTGGATAAAATTATAAAATTAAGTTACCCCATACTACACTGTAAAATACTCCTCCTTAAACTATAAAAATATATTGCTTGAACAAAACCTTTCCAATTTCTTTGGAGGCTTGGCTAGCTGTTCATATACAAATGAAAGTTTGTGGAATTTCTTGATGCCCTTCACATTTTTTCTTGGGATAAACGATGTAAGCTAATGCCCATGCCCGCCTTTTTTGACGCTTCAATAAGAGACAGAGATATGAACTGCTGGGCGTCTCTGAACTTAGGGTTTTCCTTGCTTGGGTTCGATGATGGAAAATCTATTTTCTCCCTCCATGGCCATCTGTCGCTGTAGTTCCTTGGTTTTCTGGAAATGCAATTGTTTCATGTTGCTTTTTGTGTCATCCTTAACTACAAATAGTGGCATGGTCTCTTTTATCTTCAACTCAGCTGCAGACCGTGATCTCTTATTAAGGAAATCAAGGAGAAAATATATCAATTTAGTTCTACATTTAAAAAATTAAGACAGTCACAACTGCTATCATGTGGTTTGCGGCTTTTTGAAAAATATAAATTATATAATTTTTGAAATGTTTTCCTTGGTGTATATTAATTGTACAACAAATAAATGGGTTTCATTCTGACAATTCTCTGACTTGATATAACCAATCTACTTTGACCACATTTACCCCTCCTCTCTTCTCCCTTCTCAGTGATGATGCCTTTATGACTTTAATTCTTTCCCTAACATCTCCTCTCCTACCTTTTTTCAGTTCATTTTCTCTTAAGAAAAGATCTTAAAAAAATCTGAAATATGCTATCTGTCTTTCTACATCTGGCTTATTTTGTTGCATCAGAGCAATCTGTAGCTCCAACCTTCTGTATGCTATCTCTGTAACCTGCTGATGGCTCCCTTTTTGTGTAGAAGCTTTCCAATTCCAGGCAATCTCGTTTGTCAGCTTCAGGTCTTATATTAAATATCTGATGTCATTCTGAACTGATTATTGTATAGAGTGAAATATAGAGATCTAGTTTTATACTTCTACATCTGGCCATTCAATTGTCCCAGAACCACTTATTAAAGTGGTTGTTTTTCTAACATATGCTTTTGGTATCTGGGTTGATCTGTGATGATTATAGTCATATGAATTCTCTATTGTACTGCACTGTCCACACATGTGTTTTGTGTTTTATCATATTGTTTTTCATTATTTATGGGCTATTCAGGATCATTTTTAAAAATTGGGTATTGCCATACCTCTAACATTGCTGTTTTCTTTCAGGGTTGATTTGGCTAGTCAAGTTCTTCTTTTTACCTATAAATTTTGTTAAGGTTTTATTTTTTTTTTCAATTAAATGTTTATTTGGAATTTCGATGGGCATTGCACTGAGTTTGTAGGTCACTTTGTGGTAACATAGCCAGATTCACAATATTGATTTTCCAACCAATCCATCAACATGAAGGTCTTTTCTTCTAGTGTCTTCAATTCCATTTGTTTCAGTGTGTTTCTATTTTTATTGAAGAGGTCTTCCTCTTCCTTTGTTAGATTATTCCTATGTTTTGTTATCATCTATTTGTTGTATTTTATGTTGTCCTTGCTTGGTTTTTGTGCAGTAGTGAATAGAAATTGTTTGCCTGATTTTTTCTTCTTAGCATGTTTGTAGAATTGGTAGATAAAAATTAGCTACTGATTTTTGTGGTGTTGATTTTTTTGTTATTTTACTATTTTTGGCTCATCAGATCTAAGAGTTTTTTCCTGGTGGAGTGTTTAGAGTCATTTAAGCACAAGATTATACTGTATGTAAATAGGGATATTTTATAGCTTTCTCATTTATAAACACATTTCTTTTTTCCTGTCTTTATAGCTTTTAGCTACAACCAAAGTCACTCAAATCACAAGAGAGGTCCACATATGTGTCACCTTGATTTAACAGAAAATTCCGTTCAGGTTTTTGCCAATTAGTATAATGTTGGTATTGCTCTCTCATGAATAGTAGCCATAACTATGTTGAGGTTTGCTCCTGAAAATTTAAGTTTTTGAGGGAGCTTTTTATCATGAACAGATGCTTTTTGTTGTATCTATTGAGGTACAGAACATTATTGTTTTCTATGCTGGTTTTATGTATAGCTGTATTACATTATTAGTTTGCATGTTGAACCATAATCTTTGCACCATGAGAATGAAAACCCATCCATTATAAGATGTTATGATCTTTTTTCTTTTTTGTGATTTATTTTACTTTGTGTGAGCCATGACCGTGGCACATGTATGGCTATCAGAGAATAACCTGCAATATCTGGTTCTCTCCTTTCCATCATGTGAGTTCAGAGATCAAACTGTACAGCTTGGTGGCAGGTGTTTTTCCTGCTGAGGCATCTCAACAGCCCACCTTTTTACATGATACTAAATCCAGTTTCCAAGCTAAATTTTACTGAGAATTTCTGTGTCTGAGTTCACAAAAGAAACTGATTTATGGAATCTTTTGGTAGTTGATACTATTGTTATATCCTTATCTGGTTTTGTATCCAGATAACTTATGGTTTTACAGAATGTAATTTTCTAGTCCCTTCCCTTTTCCATTTTATGGAGTAATAATCTGAGGGTTTCCATTCTGAGTTCTGCTTTAAAAGCTGGTAAAATTCTTAAGCTTACTCAAAGGCAGCTTACAAAGTTAATAGTGTGTTATTTATTTATTCATTTAATTAAAGCAAATGTCAGTTATTTGATTAGTTTTCATATAGACATAAATTATATACAAATTATGATTTAAATATTTTATTTTTATTCATTTGATTTTTATTTTACATATAGGAGTTTGGCCTGAATGTAATGTTGAAGTGAAACTCTGTCTGCCAATGCCCCACGGAGGCCAGTGGAGAACACTCATATTTGCCGGAAGTACGTTATAAACAGTTTGTTAGCTGCCATGTGGGTGCTGGGAACTAAACCCAGATCCTCTGCCAATAGCAGCCAGTGCTTTAACCACTGAGCAATCTCTCTATCCTAACTTTATATATTTAAGTGAAAAAAAAAAAATTAAATAAAATTATATGTTATACATTTTATTTTTAACATAAAAATATGACAGAAGTGGGTTAAAAATTTATTAAATGCTTTATTCTATAAATTCAAATTTGTGACCTAATTTTTCAAAACTATTTTAAAAGAACACTGGATTTCTTACGCACCTATTAAGATTTTCAATCAAAAATTGGTATGTTTCAAATAACAAATTTTATTCAAGTAATTTATCTGATCTATTACTAATCTAAATTTACTAAAATAAGCATCAATAATTTTTAAGCAACCCTGTAATAATTATACATTAACTCAGTGTAACAGCAATAACATCACTAGTAAACACTTTTTCATTTTAAACCCTCGGATGTACTATTTTTCTACCTAGTGAACTGCTTTCCAATAAATGCATCTTTTTTTCAAGAAATAATTGTGTTATAAAAGATTTTTTTTTATGGGTGTGCAGGTTTCTGTGGGGAGGGTACACATGTATGGGTTTTTGTATGCACATGTGTGCACAGGCATGTAAACCAACCTTGACTGTTGTTCCTTAGACATAATCTATCTCTTTTTTTTTGAGATAGGACCTTTGTTCTTAGACCTGAAACTTGCCAAGCAGCTAGGTTTAGCCAGCAGCCCCCATGGATCTGCCTGTCTCTGTCTCCCAATACCAGGATTACAAACAATAAGACAGGACAGTGGAAGTATTTTTATTTACATAAACCTGAGAATCAAGTTAAAAAACCTGGTAATTTACCAACTGAACTATCTCACACCCCAAGAATTTAGACCAAGATTCACAGGTAAGAACTTCATACAAGCAAGTTATATATTTAAATGTACTAACATGCAATAGGGCATTGAGCCTCCATGATTTAGGATACTCTCCATCTCATAAAACTATAACTCAAAATTTGATAATAAGGAAAAACATAATGTATTAATATATATTTTTTTTTAAAAGAATAAGATGATTATGACTGCTAAAAATACAGACGTATTTGAATACTAAAACCCAAAAAAGGTTGTAATACCTTTAATTGTGTACGTGGCGCACTGGAATGTTTAGGGATATTTTCACATGATGCATGTATTTTTTCTATAATATTAAGAAAAGACTGTAAAATATCATATTATAAATAAACATTAACAATAGTCACAATCAATGCAAACTAAAATATCATATGACAATCATATGATTGTCCTTATAAAGGAATGAAATGTAGAAAATACTAATTAAGCATAAGAAAATACTAATTAAAAAAAGCATAGAAATAACTAAATTAAACAGCATAGTTTCTTGCTGATTAACTGAAGTCACTGGCTTCAGAGAGAAAGAGCAAACCAAAATTAAAAANGGTCTTTTTGAAAAAGGGTCTCCCTTTAGTCCCAGCTGGCCTGGAGCACACTATGTAGACCAGGCTGGCCTTGAACTCACAGAGATCTGCCTACCTCTGCCTCTGCCTCCTGAGTGCTGGGATTAAAGGCATGTTCTACCATACCCAACCTGGACTGTGTATTCTTTTTTTTTATTATTATTTATTTCTGTATGTGTATGAATGTACTGTCTGCATGCAAGTTTGTGCACCCGTGTCGTGCAATGCCGCGGAGGTCAGAAGAGGGTGTCGGATTCCCCTGGAACTGGAGTTCTCCTGGAATTGGAGTTTCAGGTGGTTCTCGGCCGCCATGTGGGTGCTGGGGATCGAACCCGGGTCCTCTGTAAGAGCGGTCGGTGCTCTTAACCGCTAGGCCATCTCTCCAGCCCAATATTTTTCTTTTTCAATGAGAGATTTCTTTCAATCATAAAGTTGATTTGACCTAAATTAATAATTTAAACACTTCATATATTATATCAGGGTGTCCTATAGATGTCATGAAATCTGCATATTTTTAAATTAAAGATTTACCCTTTAGTTAGCAAATTTACAATGGAGAATAAAATAATAACTGCTCTGGATAAAATTATAAAATTAAGTCCCCATACTACACTGTAAAATACTCCTTAAACTATAAAAATATATTGCTTGAACAAAACCTTTCCAATTTCTTTGGAGGCTTGGCTAGCTGTTCATATACAAATGAAAGTTTGTGGAATTTCTTGGATGCCTTCACATTTTTCTTGGGATAAACGATGTAGCTAATGCCCGCCTTTTTTGACGCTTCAATAAGAGACAGAGATATGACTGCTGGGCCTTCTGAACTTAGGGTTTCCTTGCTTGGTTCGATGATGGAAAAATCTATTTTCTCCTCCATGGCCATCTGTCGCTGTAGTTCCTTGGTTTTCTGGAAATGCAATTGTTTCATGTTGCTTTTTGTGTCATCCTTAACTACAAATAGTGGCATGGTCTCTTTTATCTTCAACTCAGCTGCAGACCGTGATCTCTTATTAAGGAAATCAAGGAGAAAAATATATCAATTTAGTTCTACATTTAAAATTAAGACAGTCACAACTGCTATCAATGTGGTTTGGCTTTATTGAAAAATATTAAATTATATGATTTTTGAAATGTTTCCTTGGTGTATATTAATTGTACAAAATAATGGGTTTCATTCTGACATTCTCTGACTTGTATATAACCAATCTACTTTGACCACATTTACCCCTCTCTCTTCTCCCTTCTCAGTGATGATGCCCTTTCTTTTCCCTAACAGTCTCCCTCCTACTTTCAGTTCATTTTCTCTTAAGAAAAGATCTTACATCTAGAAAATATGCTATCTGTCTTTCTACATCTGGCTTATTTTGTTGCATCATAAGACAATCTGTAGCTCCAACCTTCTGTATGCTATCTCTGTAACCTGCTGATGGCTCCCTTTTTGTGTAGAAGCTTTCCAATTCCAGGCAATCTCGTTTGTCAGCTTCAGGTCTTATATTAAGATATCTGATTCATTCTGAACTGATTATTGTATAGAGTGAAATATAGAGATCTAGTTTTATACTTCTACATCTGGCCATTCAATTGTCCCAGAACCACTTATTAAAGTGGTTGTTTTTCTAACATATGCTTTTGGTATCTGGGTTGATCTGTGATGATTATAGTCATATGAATTCTCTATTGTACTGCACTGTCCACACATGTGTTTTGTGTTTTATCATATTGTTTTCATTATTATGGCTATTCAGGATCATTTTAAATTGGGTATTGCCATACCTCTAACATTGCTGTTTTCTTTCAGGGTTGATTTGGCTAGTCAAGTTCTTCTTTTTACCTATAAATTTTGTTAAGGTTTTATTTTTTCACTTATGTGAAAAATGTTATTGGAATTTCGATGGGCATTGCACTGAGTTTGTAGGTCACTTTTGGTAACATAGCCAGATTCACAATATTGATTCCACCAATCCATCAACATGAATGGTCTTTCTTCTAGTGTCTTCAATTCATTTGTTCAGTGTTTTCTATTTTTATTGAAGAGGTCTTCCTCTTCCTTTGTTAGATTTATTCCTATGTTTTGTTATCTTGTTTATTTTATGTTGTCTTGCTTTGTTTTGTGGCAGTAGTGAATAGAATTGTTTGCCTGATTTCTTTCTTAGCATGTTTAGTATTGGTAGATATAAATAGCTACTGATTTTTGTGTGTTGATTTTGTATTTTACTATTTTTTGCTCATCAGATCTAAGAGTTTCCTGGTGGAGTGTTTAGAGTCATTTAAGCACAAGATTATACTGTATGTAAATAGGGATATTTTATAGCTTTCTCATTTATAACACATTTCTTTTTCCTGTCTTATAGCTTTAGCTACACCAAAGTCGCTAAATCCACGAAGAGAGTCCACATATGTGTCACTCTTGATTTAACAGAAAATTCTTTCAGGTTTTTGCCAATTAGTATAATGTTGGCTATTGCTCTCTCATGAATAGCATAACTATGTTGAGGTTTGCTCCTTGAATTTATAGTTTTTGAGGGAGCTTTTTATCATGAACAGATGCTTTTTGTTGTATCTATTGAGGTACAGAACATTATTGTTTCTATGCCTGGTTTTATGTATGAGCTGTATTACATTATTAGTTTGCATGTTGAACCATATCTTTGCACCATGAGAATGAAACCAATCCAATTATAATGTATGATCTTTTGTCTTTTTGTATTTATTTACTTTGTGTGAGCATGCCGTGGCACATGTATGGCTATCAGAGAATAACCTGCAATATCTGGTTCTCTCTTTCCATCATGTGAGTTCCAGAGATCAAACTGGGTTGACAGGCTTGGTGGCAAGTGTTTTTACCTGCTGAGGCATCTCAACAGCCCACCTTTTTACATGATACTAAATCCAGTTTCCAAGCTAAATTTTACTGAGAATTTCTGTGTCTGAGTTCACAAAAGAAACTGATTTATGGAATCTTTTGGTAGTTGATACTATTGTTATATCCTTATCTGGTTTTGGTATCAGATAAATTATGGTTTTACAGAATTAATTTTCTAGTCCCTTCCCTTTCCATTTTATGGAGTAATAATCTGAGGGTTTCCATTCTGAGTTCTGCTTTAAAAGCTGGTAAAATTCTTAAGCTTACTCAAAGGCAGCTTACAAAGTTAATAGTGTGTTATTTATTTATTCATTTATTTAAAGCAAATGTCAGTTATTTGATTAGTTTTCATATAGACATAAATTATATACAAATTATGATTTATATATTTTATTTTTATTCATTTATTTTTATTTTACATATAGGATGATTTGCCTGAATGTATGTTAAGTGAAACTCTGTCTTGCAATGCCCACGGAGGCCAGAGGAAGACATCATATTTCCTGGAAGTACAGTTATAAACAGTTGTTAGCTGCCATGTGGGTGCTGGGAACTAAACCCAGATCCTCTGCAATAGCAGCCAGTGCTCTTAACCACTGAGCAATCTCTCTAGTCCTTGACTTTATATATTTTAATTGCAAGCAAATCTTCTGTGTAAATCTAAATAAATTATATGTTCTACATTTATTTTTAACATAAAAATATGACAGAATGGGTAAAAATTATTTAAATGCTTTATTCTATAAATTCAATTTGTGAACCTATTTTCAAAACTATTTTAAGAACACTGGATTTCTACGCAACACTATTAAGAATTTTCAATCAAAATTGGTATGTTCAAATAACAAAATTTTATTCAGTAATTTTATCTGATCATTAACTAATCTAAATTTATTAAATAGCATCAATAATTTTAAGCAACCTGTAATAATTATACATTAACTCAGTGTAACATCAATAACATCACTAGTAAAACTTTTCATTTTAAACCCTCTGATGTACTATTTCTTACCTAGTGAACTGCTTTCAATAAATGCATTTCATTTTTCTAAGAAATAATTTGTTATAAAGATTTTTTTATGGTGTGCAGGTTTCTGTGGGGAGGTGTACACATGTATGGGTTTGTATGCACATGTGTGCACATGCATGTAAACAACCTTGACTGTTGTTCCTTAGACATAATCTATCTCTTTTTTTGAGATAGGACTTTTCTTAGACCTGAAACTTGCCAAGCAGGCTAGGTTAGCCAGCAGCCCCATGGATCTGCCTGTCTCTGTCTCCCAAGTACCAGGATTACAAACATAAGACAGGACAGTGAGTATTTTTTTACATAAACTCTGAGAATCAAGTTCAAAACCTGGTACTTTACCAACTGAACTATCTCACACCCCAAGAATTTAGACCCAAGATTCACAGGTAAGAACTTCATACAAGCAAGTTATATATTTAAATGTACTAACATGCAATAGGGCATTGAGCCTCCATGATTTAGGATACTCTCCATCTCATAAAACTATAACTCAAAATTTGATAATAAGGAAAAACATATATGTATTTATATATTTTTTTTAAAAAGAATAAGGTGATTATGACTGCTAAAAATACAGACGTATTTGAATACTAAAACCCAAAAAAGGTTGTAATACCTTTAATTGTGTACGTGGCGCACTGGAATGTTTAGGGATATTTTCACATGATGCAGATTTTTTTAATATTAAAGACTGTAAAATAATCAGATAAATAAACATTAACAATAGTCACAATCATGCAAACTAAAATATCATATGACAATCATATGATTGTCCTTATAAAGGAATGAAATGTAGAAATACTAATTAAAGCATAGAAATACTAATTAAAGCATAGAAATACTAATTAAAGCATAGTTTCTTGCTGATTCTGAAGTCACTGGCTTCAGAGAGAAGAGCAAAACCTAAAATTTATCGCTTCAGTTAGTGAAGTTTATAGTAATAAAAACTGTTAATTGGAACTGTTAATTTCAACTTCAGATAGCAAATGCCAAGATAGCAAATGCTTCTGTGTCAGTACTCTGGTGCAAAGCTTTGTCACAGTGTAAGTGGCATAGGGATGTGTGGATGCACCATATGAGGCTACATTATAGGAACTGCCCCTCAACATTCCTTTTTAATCATGAGCAACCTCAACCTTTTACTTCAGAGGAAGGGACCACATAAACTTCACCACTTTAGACATTACAACTAGAGTAAGGAAGCACTATCACATAAAGTATACAGGAAATGTTTGATACCCCTAGACAAATACAAAGCAATCTGTATACTCCAAAACAATAGTAGTCAATGACTGTTAAGAGTCTTCAACTGAGGGACAAAGAGAATGCAGGACAAGGAGAGGTCAATTCTGAGCCTGCAAGAACCTTATACATCAGCTTGAAAGAGGCAGTGTCATAGTTGTTGTGTGAAGGCAATAATATTTCCACAGTCTATAATGGGCTTGGGAATATCCCCAACCATGAGAACAGGCTACAAAAAAACAAAAAACAAACAAACAAAAAAACAGAGGGATGTCAAAGTGCCACAAATTTTAGTCACCAAGGACACTGGTGTGGGCAGGGTATGGTGCACATGGAGGCTGGAGAGAAGCAGAAGCATATGGGACATCGATAGTTGAGGCCAGGTTATGAGGTTGGGCTAAGCACCCTGGCTTCATTTTGTGTGGTAGGTGGAGTCACTGGGTTTGTTCAGATATCAGTGATAGAATCATACCCATGTCTTGCAATTGCAGCAGAATGACTAGAAGAAGCATCTACCAAACATGGGGGTGTGTAATGGCTAGGGGGGATGGTGCTGTTACCACGAACTAGAAAACAAAAATGTTTTCCAACCTAGAAAGGTGTAACTGGGTAATCTGGTTATTTTTAAGTGACAATTACTGCTTCCAGAAAAATAGACAAGATGGGAGTATGAGTAATATTGCCCCACATTAGTGAAGAATGAAAAGATCAAACACACATCAAAGTATTGATAAATGGTATAGAGAAGGGAGCAAAGCATTGACTCAGGATCACTAGTACACACCCCCAAAGAAGCATTTCCTAGGTGTGCCAAGGAAAGAACATAGAGACAGTCAGCCCACTTACTAGAAAGGGTGTGACACCCCAGGACACTGAATCTCTCTACTAATCAGTGTTCCGGCACCTCAGGATGTCAAGGTAGAACAGAGAGATGAAGGCCCTACTTAAGGAGAAAACTGTTTCTCTATCTTCCTCAAATTTCATGGCATCAATAAGCCAGTAGTATGAATTTCATATTTTTGATGCAAGTCTGAGATGTTGAGTGTGTGTCCAGACGTCATCTACAACCATCACTCTGCTTCATAGCCATGAAGAGTTTCCCCTTCAACCCAAAAGTCCCATACACTTTAAAATTTAAGTAAGAAGTAGGCAAAAAATTTGGAAGCTTAGAATTTACTCATGAATATCTTCTGAGTGTTATAAGAACAGCAAAATGAGAAAGAGGAAATGTGTCCACAAAGATACCATTAGCTTGTCTGAGCCATTCCCCCAGAGTAAGAAAACACCCAGAGATAATTTTTAGAATAACTAGAAATAATTTATGAGCTAAATCAGATACAGTAATCAACTTACAATTCATAATAAGTCATACATACCTTAAAACTTGCTCTATGAGTACTTATAAACACACTTTCTTTGCTTTCAGATAAAAACTTCTCACTTAAAATGTTGCTTGTCTGAATGCTCTGTGCCAAAAAAGATGAAAATATTAAATAACATTCTGGAATATTTTCAGTAGACAAAATCATTGTCATTTCATTAAATATTATTATCAAAGAAAAAGATAAAGAAGACCTACAGTAGGGTAAGAGTTCTAGGAAACACTTCCAACAATGTATCAAAGTCCAGTTATAGACTTGGTATTTATCCAAAACCTACTATATGGCTTGAGTATTGGCCTTTAGCCAATGGATATTTCTAGATTATTTTTACAATCTTTAATCTCAGGATAGTCAATGATACTATGTCATAGATCATCATTAGATGTGTTTAGCATATCAACACCAGAATTATAAACATGACACATCATAAAGACTTATTGTCCATGACTCATTTCATTTTCAAGATGGTATTCTAAATGTAAATTGGACTGAAAATTTTCTTAAGTACTTTTAAACTTTGAATTCTCTCAGCCAACTAAGTTACAGTACATATATGTTTATTATAAGAGTAAAAAATATAACAGCCATGCTTAGTAAATGTGCTACTTCTCTATCTTATATTCAGTGGCTTAGATATCCAGAAATAGCTATTAGGCTTAAGTTGACAGGCTGATGGCTTCATGATTAGCTAAGCCATGCTTGCTCATTATTTGTTTGATGAAATGTTAAACTTCCAATTGAAATTTTAAAAATCAATTTTTTAGTCTTTTTTGAAACAGGGTCTCCCTGCAGCCCCAGCTGTCCTAAAACTCACTGTGTAGACCAGGCTGACCTTGAACTCACAGAGATCTCCCTGCCTCTGCCTCTGCCTCCTGAGTGCTGGGATTAAAGGTGGGCACCAAATGGAGAAAATGGGGCTGGACAGATGGCTCAGTGGTTTAGAGCACTGGATGCTCAGGCAGAGGACCTGTATTTGGCTCTCAGCTCCCAGATGGCAGGTAACAACCATCCATAACTCCAGTTCCAGGGCATTCAACACCCTCTTCTGGCCTACTTGGGCATTGCACACATGTGTGCATGCAAAATATTCAATTGTATAAAGTAAAAGTAAATAAATAAATAGTTTTTAATTAAAAAATAAAATAAAGAAAGCTAGGGATAAATTAGGTATCAGAAGCATCGAATTTTTGCTCATTGTTTCCTACTGTATGTTTAGAAAATAGTTGTGGGCTGGAGAGATGGCCTAGCGGTTGGGAGCACCGACTGCTCTTGTAGAGGACCCGGGATCGATCCCCAGCACCCACACGGCGGCTGAGAACCGTCTGAAACTCCAATTCCAGGAGAACTCCAGTTCTAGGGGAATCCGACACCCTCTTCTGACCTCCGCAGCATTGCATGACACAGGTGCACAGACCTGCATGCAGACAGTACATTCAAATAAATAAATAAATAAATAAATAAATAAATAAATAAATAAAATAAAACTAAAAAAACATTTTTTAAAGAAAATAGTTGTAAAGCCAAAGAATTACCAATAATAGCAGGAAAATGCTTGGATGCTTTGTTATTATTCAAGACAAACTAGAAGATATAGAAAGAATTTTGGAACTATTTTCCCTATGCTTATATAAGATATTCAAGTGCACAGGAAAGCCAGTATTACACGTTTTAAAAGTTATTTTTAACAACAACAACAACAACAAAAAAAGAAGACAAAAACCTTCGCACCATATTTTAGGACCTCAAAACAGTAGAACCTATTAGTACCATTTGCTTGTTGTAAAAAAGAAAATATAGGTCATATACGGGAGCCTCAGAACCTGCCAAAATATCCCCAAACTAATGTGCCTACAGAGAGCAACGGCAGTATTGCTAATGCGTGCTCTGTGCACAGATTCTCCTGCTTTTCTCCAGGGATGTTGCTGAAATTGATATGTAGGCAAGAAAAGCTGGGATACAGACAGAAATGGAAAGACTGCTAACCCCCAGGCCTGGGTTGAACACTTTGTCCCCAGCTGCTGGCACTATTTTTGGAGGTTCTAGAAACTTTAAGAGGCAAAGCCTATAAGGAGGAAGTAGGGAGGCGATAGGATGCAGTTGAAGGTTATACCAGCCCAGTCCTTTCTTCCCTTTCTGTTTCCTGATTACTCTAAAGTAAAGAACCTCTCTCACCACACCCTCCTATGGCTCTAATGTTCTGCCCAAATGTGCGGGGCCGAGCAATCAGGAACACAGCCACGTGACACCTTAAGAAAAATGCCGCCCCACTCTTAAATTGTTTCTGTCAGGTATTTGGTAAAAGAGACCAGAAAAATATCACAGTGCTTGGTACGTAAAAAATCAATTATGACTCTGCTTCTTGTGATGGCAGAGCAGACGGTTCTGCTGAGGACAACAGAGGGAGTCACATGTGATATGAAACGTATTATCGAGGAGCCAAGAGGGTGATGAAACCATGGTTCAAGATCTAAGAAAACAGGATAACCTGCAAGAGTAAGTTCAACGTTCAAAAAAGCTTTTCTTCTCAAAATGTTGACAAACAACTGCAAATCCGAGCTACAGATTTAGCAACTTCTCAGGGTGTAGGTGACACAAATAAAAGCTTAGAATCACCCTGAGGTGAGGAGCCTGGAGAGATCTCTGCCATATATGAACTGGGATCCCATGGGGATCTACCCTCCCTTGGATAGAGTAAGTAGAAGCCAGTGGATGTGGATCCAGAGTTTCAGCCCAGGCTCTGCACAGAGGTGGCCAGAAACATTCAAATGCAGACCTAGGACTGATGCAGTTCTGAGTCAAACGAAACTCAGATTTTATTAACAGAAGCTTCTCTAGAAAAAGAAACTGCCATTCTGTCTCAAATGTTTACTCAAAATAATGGTTAAATACAATAATAAGCACATAAAGATGGACAGAGACAAAGAAACAGCACACAGCAGAACTTAACAGAATAATTTAAGAAAAATTTTGCCTATCAAACAATGAATGGATGGTGGAAATGTGATACATACACACAAAGGAATTTTATACCACTTTAAAGAAAAATGAAATTATGGAATTAGCAGGAAAGTGAATGGGACTGGAAAGTATTATATTGAGGTGAGTCAAACTCAGAAAGACAATTGCATGTTCTCTCTCCTATGGAGATCATAGTTTACAATGCATAGATGTATGTATAAAAATGGGTATCAACATGGGTAAAGCCTACAAAAGTGAAAAGGAGACCGAGACCGAGAGAGGTTTTAAGAAAGAGCATGCAGGTAAATGGATGGAACTCGAAGCTATTATGCTAAGTGAAGTAACACAGTCCCAGAAAAAAAAAATAAAAGTGAATGGTTTCCCTCATTTGTGGATGCTAACGCCAAATCCTCAGTTGGCAGGCAAACTGAGCAAGTTTATTATTATATTTCATTGAATCTGAAAGCAACTGTGGTAATATAATGTGAATCTCTTAATGGGCCCTGGAATTGACCTACCACTTGTATTAACACATTGTAATTACCATATGTGGGTGGAAGATATGTATTCATATTCTAAAAAATGGAAAATTAATACTTCTTTTTACCTGCATGCAACTTTACTGTTAAAATGTGAATATTTTGCCCAGTGATGAAAACCAGGGGCTTATAGTAATGTGGCAATATGCTTCCCCAGGAGCAGTGTCCACTATTTCAGTGCTTACAGTGACTTTACAGAGCACAAGAACTACAAATAAGAGCTGTGTGCACATTTATGGCGTCAGCCCTTTGTACTAGGGCTGACGTTCCACCAGAGCAGCATCTATTCTCTCACTGCTGCACCTCTAGTCTCTGCTAGGCATGTCCAACCTGCAGCCTGCAGGATGTCCAGGACAGCCATAAATGTACCTCAACACGAAATCTTAAACTTACTTAACATGTTATGAGAGTTTATGTTGTGTAATTCGATTGTATGGTCCTCTGGGATGAGCCAGGTATATGATATCGTGTTACAATATCAAAAGACTGGGCAGTCCTGGCAGGGGCCAGCACCCAGACATGAGCACATGAGAAATAACAAATAAAATGTAAAATCAACCCCACAAAGTATCATGTGGGATGAATGAAAAGAATCAGTGTCTTACTAACTACTCCCAGCATCCCAGTGGATGCTGCTGGGAAAAGAATTATAAAAAGAGAAACTTATGCCAAGTCCAAGTGTAATGAAAGAAGTGGGGCAAGAAAATACTATCTGTTCATTAGAACAAGAACAAAGTTTAGCAGCCAGACCTTCCCAGAAGGAATTAGTTGAACTCTAAGAAGCAAAGTGATGTGATTAGGAGCCAAGTAGAACAAGAGTGGTAAGAAATCAGCAAAACTTGCTGCTAAATCTGTTATTACTGATAAATAAGGTAAAAATTGAAATCTATAAAAAATTACAATATTTAATGGCCTCTAACTGTGGCAGATAAAGTCAGACATTTTAAGATTTTATTCTTTATGAAAGGACTAATGTCCAGATGTGCTTAAATACATGTTGGCTTTTTTTGTTTACCATCAAAATGTAAGATAAGCTCATATATATGTAATAAATTACATGCCACTAATTTTCAATGGAAAAAACAAAAAAAGTTTAAAAACTTATAACTAAAAACAGTCACTTAAAAACCATAAATAGCATCATAAACCCCCCAAAACCCCAACTGATTACAAAATATAAATAATTAATTTTGCTTTTTAAAATATTGGTAGGTCTGCTTAAGTGGCACACCTGGTAAAGTGACCACCATGCACGCCTGATAATCTGAGCTTATTTCCCAGAATCCATGGTAAAAGGCAAGAACTGACTCCTGAAAGTTGTCCGTTGGCCACCACACACACAGTCTGGCATGTGTGTGCCACACTCATACAAACACATCATTTTTGTGTACATCCAATAATAATAACTAATATATTTTATTAATGAATGCTGGGAAGATGAGCCACTGTATACAAGCACTTTCAGTGCAAGCCTGATGACCTGAGTAGAAAGCCAGATAGTTTGCCCTCTGACCTCCACGCCCTCACACACAAACACATATAGACAGATACATAAAAATGACTGACTGAATGAATGAATATGATTTTTTAATTAGAGCCTACAGATTTTTTGTAACTGTTATTGAATTTTT
The DNA here is from genome assembly GCA_009823505.1 of Rhizomys pruinosus. Lineage (NCBI taxonomy): Eukaryota > Metazoa > Chordata > Mammalia > Rodentia > Spalacidae > Rhizomys > Rhizomys pruinosus. The sequence continues at coordinate 6,690 of VZQC01013971.1, read as the reverse complement.
GTGTATTTCAAACAGAACATCTCGATCAGTCTTAATCATCATTATACCCCCTTCCCCGCTGTCACACTCCAACCTCTCCTCCCCCAGAATTCATATATTCTATCATTTATGTTAAGGCCTATCATGTCAACTTAGTGTCCCCAGGTGTTTCTCAGTACAAGTTATATCTAAATCCTGCTTCCCATGTGTATGAACAGGAGTCTTTGAAGAAAGGTCTGGTTTCATTTTTGAAGAAAAGCTGGGGTCGTGCAGCAGCATCAGAAAGGCCCACTGAATCCATTTTCTCCTCAACACTGGGAAAGAACCACCCTCAGGATGGATTTTCTTTAGGACAACTACTTTAAAGATTACTCTAGGATTGCCAGTTTTCAAAAGTCTTATTCTCACTATAATTTTACCTCTTTTCAGACAATGTTGCCTATTCTTAATTATCTATATTCCCACTTTGTTATAGACAGGGATGGAAAATTCATGCCTACACTTTACAAACAACCACATAATTTAAAAAGCATCTAGCACAGTTCCTCTTAAGCCAATTCAAGGAAAAGCAGATGTCAACGGTGAGGGATAAAAAGGCTGAGTACACTGGAAAAGTCTTCCCACCACAATGCAGCTTTGACACCTATGAAAGACAAAGTAGAGCAAGAACTCGGTTGTCAGAGCTTCAGGCCAGAGGGCAGTTCTAGAAAAATTCAGCAAGGCAGGTGCAAGGCCCTGAGCCAAAGTCACGAACTATAGCAATTCCACATCAAGAAAGAAGAGGTCGACTAAAGGAAACACCCTGTGCTCAGTTACTGGCTGACAACAATGCCAAGAAGCCTGGCCTTAAAAGAGCTCCATGGTAGCTCACACGGGGCAGCAGCTGGAGGCTGGCGGTCAGATACACTCCTGGAAGATTCTTCTGAAGGAGATGTGAGCATCCTTTGTCTATGGATGTCTAAGGAGAAAATTAGTATCTAACACTTGTTTGAGTGGTGCATGTATTTACATACAAGCAGGCAAAAAAAAAAACACTCATTCATATAAAATAAAAATAAACAAATCAAAAAGAAAAAAATTAGAAAAGAAAAAAAATCTAAATTAAACAATAGCTTTTCCAAATGGCTCAGTTCAATCCAAACAATATGTTCTCCCAAATTTCCAAGATTATTTTTATGTTATATCGACTCTACAATAGTGTTTAAAATAGTTTTTAAAAGATGAGAAAGAACAGCTCTGGTAACAAAAATCAACAAAGGAGAAAATAGTTGTAGGCATCCCCTTGATATGACTAAAGCCATCTTGTTCATAACTGCCATTTTGTTTTCCAGGTGACCTGGCACACATCCTAAACCCTACAGAAAAACAAAGCTGTTAAGGCAGTCAGTGGAGCATGGCCTGCTGGCCACCGACACCTGCAGTTTCCTAACTGACATTTAGACACATTAATTGTCGTTTAGAAAGGCTAGGTATGTTCCTGCTGGCAGTAGTCCACCTTTGACTAGCTTAGCACAGTAACCTGCCTTGGGCTATAGAGAGGACACTTTCGTTTTTTTTTTCATTTTTAATATAGTATTTTTATTAATTCTCTGATAATTTCTTACAATGTATTTTGGCCTCTTTATTTCCTACTCTTCCCCATAACTCCTCTCAGATCCATCCTCCACTTCATCATTCCTCTCAACTTTGTAGTCTCTCTTTTTCTTTTTGATAACCAGTAAAGTCCAGTTTGTGCTATCCTAATATGCTCATGGATACGGGGCACCCACTGGAACAAACTTAACCTGCCAGAATCCACACCCTTAAAGAACACTGACTGTCCTTCCCCCAGAAGACATCAAATGTCAACAGCTCCTGGGCAAGGAAGGAGTTGAGAGCCTGGCAGCCCCTCCCATTCCAGGCTAGTGTTGACTGTCTTGATCGCTCACAGGTCTTGCACAGATGGGAGTTTATGAGTGCAGTGGTCCTGTCATGCTCAGAAGACACTGTTTTACTCTGGTCCTCCTTTGCCTCTGTTTCTTACAATTTTCCACCCCCTATTCTCTGAGAGTCCCTGAGCATTGGAGAGGAGTATCGATGTCCTCTTGTAGCTTATTGCTCCACTGACAATTATTCTCTATACTTTGACCACTCCTACACACTTGTGTCCTTAAGGTCTTAATAAATTATGCATTGTGTAATCTTGTATCTCTGTCCTCATTCTCTTCACAACTTTAACTTGTCAGCCAGTTCTCACTCACAGAGACTGAGTTTGTACCAAAAAAAGATACATACACAAATACTTCTGAGTACAAATTATCTTTAATCCCAGTAATTTAGGGGCAGAGGCAGGCTGGTTGGTCTCCGTGACTTCAAAGCCAGCCTCATTTATGTAATGAGTTCCAGGCCAGCTAGGGATACATAGTTAAATCTTGACTAAAAAAAAAACAATCTAGTAGACTTCAACACATTATCTAAAAATAATATACTATGACCAAGCAATCCAAGATCTATCAAGGTGTTTTAAGCGTTAATTTTGAGACATGCAGTATCTGCAGGTCAAATATGAACACACTTCCCTCCCTGCCTTGGTTGCAGTTAAACTAAGAGGCAAACTCATGACCCCATTTCAAGCAACAGCTCCTATGGACTCAAATCTTCATAGTCACCTTATTTGTTGTTTTGTTTTGTCTGTTTCTGTATACATTTTAGTAAGTGACCTATAAATACCATTAAATACTGAAACATGGGGTTGGGCCAGGGAGTGGAGATGAGATTCCCAAGAGCTCACTGGCCAATCAGTACAGTCCAAGCAGGAAGTTTCTGATTCAGTGACAGACCCCTTGCAAGACTATAAGACAAAAGAGCAGCAAAGGAAGACATTCTGTGTCCTGCTGTGGCCTCTGTAGTAAGAGTCACAAGTGGAATTTAAAGAGTCTAAAATCAGCTGGGCGTGGTGGTGCATTCCTTTAATCCCAACACTCTGGAGACAGAGCCTGATGGATCTCTGTGAGTTCAAGGCCAGTCTGGTCTACAGAGTGAGCTCCAGGCCAGCTAGGACTAAAGGGAGACCCTGTCTCAAAAAAGACCAAAAGAAAGAAAGAAAGAGAAATGTGGTAAGGAATGCACAAACGCTCAATTAAAAATAAAATGTGAAAATCTGAAGAAAGCTCCTAACTAACTTTATTTCCAGTATAACCATGGTCTTTAACAATTATTCAGATACTTCAACTTCAAGCTAGCTTATTCCCTAACATGGGAGCATGATTGAAAACTAAAGTATTGAGTCATCCCACAGACTACATCTTAATTTCAGTCTGAGAAACATAGCAGGTGTCAGATAATGAGCAGGACCGGGACAGGGAGGAACTCCCAACTGAACCCCTGCCAACTGGACCTGTGCTGCCTGTGTGTCCTCTCCTACCCATCTGAACTGCTCTCCTAGATTAGTTTAAAATAAAGTTTGCTTTTATAGAAAAGACATAATAAATGTTCCATTTCTTTTTTCAGAATAACTGTGAAGCCTTAAAAGTGAGGCATGAAAATAATGCTATTATCATTGCCAGGAAATTTAATACTGACTCTTAATTATTATATAATATTTGATAATAAATATTTGATAACAAATACTCAGTTGGCTTCATGTACCATAAAATTAATGAAAATACCATAAATATCCTCTAAACAACTTGGATGACTTAATATTCAAAATGAAAGCAGATCATTCTTACCTGGCTGTATTACACATAACATTTTAAAGAGATACATAAATTGCATCTGGAGTGATATAGTTAAAAGCACTGGCTACTCTTGCAGAGGTCCTGGGTTTGATTGCCAGCACCCAAAGGGGAATCCAACACCGTCTTCTGACCTCGGTAGGCATTGCACAACATGGGTACACTTATATACATGTACATCTGTGGTGGTTTGAATGAGAGTGTCCCCCTAGGCTTTAAGTATTCAGACATGTTGTCTCCAGTTGGTGGCACTGTTCTTGGAGTTGTTAGAAGGTGTGGCCGTGCTGGAGGAAGTACGTCATTGGGGGCAGGCTTAGTGAGTTTAACAAGCCTTGTGGTCTCCAGTCTCTCTCTCTCTCTCTCTCTCTCTCTGCTTCCTGTGCTCATTGGGAGATGTAACCCTCGGCTTGCTGCTCCAGCCCCAGCCACCATGCTTCCCACATTAATGGATTCTAATTCCCTGGAACCGTCAATCATAAGCTCAAATAAACTCTTCCTTTTATAAGTTCCCTTGGTCATGGTGTTTTATCACAGCAACAGAAAAGTGACTAATACAGTTATTTGGTACCAGAAGTGGGGTATTGCTGTGACAGACATGACCTTGGTGTTTTGGGGGAGGATTGTGGAAGCATTTGGAACTTTGGGCTGGGAAGATCATTGAATGCCTAAAGATTGTTGCTGTGGAGATTGGAGCAGTTTTGCTGAAGGACTTGTAGAAGATGGAGGCCTGGCTTGTGAAGTTTCTAGTTTCAAAGGGAAGCAGAGACCATCAGGACTATTTAATCTGTGGGTTCTGATCATCTGGGGCTGAAGAATCAGCTGTAAGTAACAAGAGACCAGAACCTGAAGTGAAATCTTTGTTGTACTGGGACAATTGATGCTGGTTAGCTGGGGCTGAAAAATCAGCTGTAAGTAACAAGAGACCAGAAATCTTCTGGGAAGAATTTCTTCAGGGTCAGCACACAGAAACTATGTTCCAGAAGGGGCCCTGAGCCTCCATCTCAAGCCAAGAAGCAGGACTTGGTAGTGTAAGAGTCTCCTATATGGTTTGGTGTTTGAATTTGAGGGGGTCACAGAGAGCAGCCAGGCTTGGCACCATGAGAGGTCAGTAAAGACCCATTGGTGGAAGTGCAAGCTCGGTTGCAGTGAAGACCCCAGGATGCAGGGGTCATGGAGAGAACTGAGACTTTGCACCAGGAGAGGTCAGAAGAGACCATTGGTGAAGGTGCTGCCTCAGTTTCAGTGGCGACACCAGCTTTGTGGAGATGCCAGGACCATGGCATGATGACCAAGAGCAGCAGCAGGTGTGGAATGGAGTCTGGAGTCGGCCTGGGCTCAAATGAGCTGTGTGTGTGTTGCCACGGATGGCAGAGTCAGAGAGGGGGAGCTCCCAAACCCTTTGAGCCTCAGAAGATCGTGAGTGAATCCCAGGTGTCCAGCCTTGAGCTACTTTGCTGGATCTTAGGTTTTGTTTGGAGTGCCTGATTCTTCCCTTTGAATAAGAACAGTTTGTTTTGGATTTTTACAGCAGCCCACAGTCAAGAGACTTTTAATAGACTGAACACTTTTTAGCATTTGGACATTTTAAGGACTGTGGGGCTTTTAAGGTTGTACTGTCTTAGGTTGTGATTAATGTTAACATCATACTTTGGGGATAAGAACTGGAAAGGTGGTGGTTTAATAGTGATGTGTTTTGTGTGTCAAGTTGACAAGGGGTCAATTGTGCTGGATAGCTTTAGTGTCAACTTGACACACCTGGGTTGAGGGAGCCTCAATTGGGGAATTGGCTCCATTGGATTGGCCTGTGGCCACATCTGTGGAGTATTGTCTTGATGGTCGAGCAGTGTGGGAGGGCCCAGCCCACAATGAGTGGTGCCACCCTGGGTAGGTTGTTGTAAGAAGGTGGGCTGGGCATGAGCCAGAGGAGCAAGCCAGTAAACATCATTCCTCCATGGCCTGTGCTTCAGCTCCTGCCTCCGGGTTCCTGCCCTGAGTTCCTGCCTTGGGCTCCCTGAGTGATGAACTATGATCCAGGAGATGTAAGCTGAATAAACTCTTTCCTCGCCAGGTTGGTGTGGGTCAGAGTGTTTTGTCACAGCAATGGAAGACAAACTAGAACAACATCTGTTTATATAAATAAAATATTTTAAAGACACATTTAAATTATCATTAAATTATATCTTATATGTATGTTATTATTATAGATAGATATATTCATACACTTGTATAATGATACATATAACAATTATTTACATATATAAATATTTTATTATCCATCTAATCTGATCATGGCAAAGTTGCTTGACAAGTTATATTACAACTGTCAAGTAAATTTTTTGTTGTTTTTGAGAGAGAGTCTTGCCTATAGCCTTAGCTAGTCTGGAACTAACTATGTAGACCAAGCTAGCCTGGAACTCACAGAGATCTGTCTGCCTCTACTTCCCATGTGCTAGGATTAAAGGTGTGTGTCATCATCATGTCTAATGCATGCAGTAAATATTTTTCATAAGCAATTATATAATTTAATTATCAAATAACAACAATGATGATACAGAAAATGCATTCATTACCTCATATTTTGGATATAAAGTTTCCCTCATGGTAGATTCTGGAACAGCAAATTTGGGTGCCGTTAGATTCCAAAACAGCTTTGTAGATCCTGGATATGCAGCCACCTTTGAAAATGATATTACCAATTACTACAAATAGTAAGAAATGTCCCATAAAGTTAAAAGCCCAAGCTTTTTGTATGTTCAGTTAAGTTGATCAAATGATTGTCCAGACTACATTGCTGTAGGTTCACCATTCACCCCAATCGTAGCCCTTACATTCTACCATGCCCCCTCTTCTGCAGATTGTTCCCTAGGCTTAGAAAAGGGGCACAGGTAGATGAGAAGCAAAACAGTCCACTCTCTCTGGAGTTGTTGTCTTGGACTCTGGTCAATTCTGGCTGTTTCCTTTCATGGGCTGACAGTTTGTCCAGGAATAACCTTTC
>VZQC01013966.1:0-19125 GCA_009823505.1 Rhizomys pruinosus | reverse complement strand
GAGTTCAGGTGATAAATGGAGGTTTGGCTGAAGTCCGCCTCACGGTGGGCCCAGTGGGTCCCAGAAATCATCCAGTGGTAATTTCCCCAGTCCCAGAATAAATAATAGGGGTAGGTATACTTAGAAATTGGCAGAACTCCACATTGGTTCCCTGACCTGTGGAGTGAGGGCTATAATGGTTGGAAAGGCCAAATGGAAACCTTTGGTGTTGCCTCTACCAGGGGAAATAGTGAACTAAAAACAGTATCATATCTCTGGTGGGATTTGCAGAGATTAATGCCACTATCAATGATTTGAACGATGCAGGGGTGGTGATTCCTACCACCATTTAACTCTCCAATTTGAACTATGCAAAAGACAGATGGAACATGGAAAATGACAGTTGACTATTGAAAACTCAACCCAGTAGTGACACCAATTGCAGAAGCTGTACCAGATGTGGTGTCCTTACTTGAGCCGATTAATATGTCTCCTGGTAAATGGTATGCAGCTATTGATCTAACCAATGCTTTCTTCTCAATAACAGTTCATAAGGACCACCAGAAAGCAAATTGCTTCTGGTGGTCCGTGCTTTAAGCTGGCAAGGCCAACAGTATACATTTACTGTCTTACCTCAGGGGTATTTTAACTCTCCAGCCTTGTGCCCTAACTTAGTTAGAAGGGATCTTGATTGCCTGACTCTCCCACAAAATATCACAATGGTCCACTATATTGATATGTTATGTTGATTGGACCCAGTGAATAGGCGGTAGCAGCTAGTCTAGACTTGTTGGTCAAGCATATGCACATGAGAGGGATGGGAAATAAATCCAACTAAAATCAAGGGCCATCTACCTCGGTGAAGTTTCTAGGAGTTTCAGTGGTGTGGAGCATGCAGAGGACATTCTTCTAAGTAAAGAATAAGTTGTTGCACGTGGGCCTCTCCCTTCACCAAGAAAAGAAGCACAACATTTGGTGGGACTTTTTGGATTCTTGAGGCAGCACATTCCTCATCAGGGTGTGTTACTACGACCCATATATTGGGTGATTCGGAAGGCAGCAAATTTTGAGTGGGAACAGGAAAAGGCTCTTCAAAGGTCCAGGCTGCCGTGCAGGCTATGCTCTGCCGCTAGGGCCATATGATCCAGCAGACCGCATGGTGCTTGAGGTATCAGTGGCAGATAGAGATGCTGTCTGGAGTCTGTGGCAGGCTCACATAAGGGAATCACAGCGGAGGCCCTTGGATTTTGGAGTAAGGCTCTACATTCATCTGCAAACAACTATTCTCCTTTTGAAAGACCGCTCTTAGCCTGCTATTGGGCCTTAGTGGAAACTGAATGTTTGCCAATGGGCCACCCAAGCCACCATGTGACCTGAGCTGCCCATCATGCGCTGGGTGTTATCTGCCCCACCAGGGACCCTAAAGTAGGACGTGCACAGCAACAGTCCATTGTCAAATTGAAGTGGTACATATGGGACAGGGCCTGGGCAGGCCCCCCTGAGGGCACAAGCATGCTACATGAAGAAGTTGCCCCAATGCCTATGGGTTCTCACTCCTTTTACAATGCCTCCTGGGCTTAAGCATGCACCTATGGCTCATGGTGTTTGCCCTCTGATCGGTTGACTGAGGAAGAGAAAACTAGGGCCTGGTTTACTGATGGTTCGCATGCTATGCAGGCACCACCAAGAGGACAGCTGCAGCATTACAGCCAATTACTGAAACAACCCTAAAGGACAATGGTGAAGGAAAGATTTCACAGTGGGCAGAACTTGGGCAGTGCACATAGTTGTACATTTTGCCTGGAAGGAGCACATGGCCATAGGTTCGATTATATACTGATTGGCTGTAGCCAATGGTTTGGTGGATGGTCAGGGACTTTGAAGGAGCATGGCTGGAAAACTGGTGAGAAAGCCCTTTGTGGAAGAAGTATGTGGATAGACTTCTCTGAATGGTCAAAGGATGTGAATGAAGATACTTGTGTCTCATGTAAATGCTCATCCAAAGGTGATCTCAGCAGAGGATGCAGTTTAATAACCAAGTAGATCAGATGACTCGTTCTGTGCATAGTCAGCCTCTTTCTCCAGCTATCCCTGTTGTTGCTCACAGGGCCCATGAACAAAAGTGGTCATGGTGGCAGAGGAGGAGGGTTATGCATGGCTCGACGCCTGGGACTTCACTCACCACAGGCTGATCTGGCTACAGCTGCTGCTTATTGCCAGATTTGCCAACAGAGAGACCAACATTGAGCCCCTTATATGGTGCTATTCCCCGGGTTGACTAGCCAGCAACCTGGTGGTGGGTTGACTACATTGGACCAGTTCCATCATGGACGGGACAGCGTTTTGTCCTTACAGGGAAAGATAGTAATTCTGGTTTATGCTTTGCCTTTTCCTCCACGTAATGCTTCTGCCAAAAACTACCATCCAGGGGCTTACAGAATGCCTTATCCAATGTCATGGTATTTCCTCACAGCATTGCTTCTGACCAAAAAACTCACTTCACAGCCAAAGAAGTGCGGCAGTGGCCCATGGTCTTGGTATCCACTGGTCTTACCATGTTTCTCCACCCACCCAGAAGCAGTGGCTTGATAGAACAATGGAATGGCCTCTTGAAGGCACAGTTACAACGCCAATTAGGTAGCACATACCTGGAGGCTGGGGCAAGGTTCTCCAGAAAGCAGTATATGCTTTGAATCAGCGTCCACTATATGGTACTGTTTTCCCTATAGCCAGAATTCCTGGGTCCAGGAACCAAGGGGTGGAAGTGGGAAAGATTCCACTCACTATCACCCCTGGTGACCCAGTAGGAACTTTTTGCTTCCCGTACTCACGACCTTGAGTTCTGCTGGGTCTAGATGTTTTGGCTCCATTTGGGGGAGTGCTTTTGCCAGAAGATACAGCAAACGTTCCATTGAACTTGAAGCAAGGACTTCCCCCTGGCCACTTCGGGTTTCTACTGCCTTTAAGCCAACAGGCTACGGAAGGAATAACAGTAGCAGACGGAGTGCTTGATCCAGGCTACCAGGGGGACTTTTTCTCCACAATGGGGGCAAGAAGATTATGTCTGAAAGGCAAGAGATGCTGCAGGGCACCTTCTGGTACTACCATGTCCTATGATTAAAATCAATGGGAAACTCCAACAACCCAAACCAGACAGGAAAACAAATGGCACAGACCCTTCAGAGATGAAGGTATTGGTCACTCCTCCAGGGAAAGAGCTGAGACCTGCAGAGGTGCATGCTGATGGTGGAGAATATACGGAATGGGTAGTCGAAGAAGGTAGTCATAAATAAATATCAGCTGAGGCCACGGACCAGTTGCAGAAACATGAACTGTAACTGACATTGAGTGTTTTTGTCCTATTTGGTTAAGAATGTGCTTGTTCATATAGATATATATTATATATATATATATCTATATATTATATATATATGTATATAAGTGGGGATCCTTGTGTTGTTCCGTTTTGAATGTGCAACTGAGATACGTGTTAAGTATTGTCATATTTAGGTACTTAGATACTGACGGACTAAGTTCTTCTCAAAGACATTACCACCTACTCTAAGAATAATTGCTATGGCACATGAGATACTTATAACATGTTAGGTGTAATTATGACCCTGCCATCGTTTCCAATTGACATTTAAGCATAACCTAAGGAGAAGCTATTTATTTGTTGTCAAGTTGAAAAGGGGTGGACTTGTGCTGGTTAATCCTGGGTGTCAAACTTGACTGGACTAAGGAACAAATAGGAGAAAAAGGGTCTTCTGATTGGATCGCCTAACCCGGAAGGCCCACACAATGTTTGGTGTGCCTTTCTGCCGGCAGGCAGTTATAAAAGGCCACGGCAGACAGGACAGTAGATGGTCCATTTTTTTTCTCCTGCCTGTTTGCCTCTCTCATCTGGTGCTTTTGTCTTTCTGCTGTGATCAACTTTCGGATCCCAGCGTTTTGTACTGAAACCGGCAGATCTCCTGGAATCCCATCGGGCCTTCAGCACTCTAGATTGTTACTACTGAGACATCCAGCTTGTGGACTGAGCCAGTTACCCTGGATTCTTCGCCTTTCCCGTGTGGTGCCTGCTTGCAGCTGTTGTTCGACTCCTTGAACTCTGTCACTGAGCAAATCAATAACTTATATATAGCTATATATTCATCATGTTACTTCTGTTTCTGTAGTAGAGAACCCTAATACAGTGCGTAAGAAAGTGAATCTAGGTTTTTGAAGCACAGATGTGCAAACAGATGTTAAGATGCTGTGGGATGGAGCTGGCAGAGAGAAGGCCTAGTGCTTAGAGCACCGACTGCTATTGCAGAGGACCGGGTTCGATCCCCAGCCACCCACATGGCGGGCTCAGAACGTCTGTAACTCCAATTCCACAGGAGAACTCCAGTTCCACGGGAATCGAGACCCTCTTCTGACCTCTGCCAGCATTGCACCAGACGGGTGCACAGACCTACAAAAAAAAAAAAAAAAAAAAAAAAAAAATACAAAAATAAATAAATAATAAACAAATAAAAAACAGATGCCTGTGGGATACAACTAAATTTGCTTCTTTGAGTGGATTGTTCCTGAATACCAAACCTGTGGCTAGCTCCAGAGACTGCAGAGACATGGCTCTGGCAACCCCGGGAGGGCTGGAGGACTCAGAAAGCTGCGTGCAGCGTGGTGCTCCTTGGGAACACTTGGGGTGCTTGGTTGGGCAGAGCCAGGGGTTGCGGCTTGGGATGCATGTGAGAGGTAGAGTGTCAGTAGTATGTTGTGAGTCCACCCCTCCTGCACGCATTCGCTCTGTTTGCATGCCTGAGTAAACTCGATAGTCCCTCCTGTGGTATCTCCTGGTAGGAATCTCTGCCACGGGTGGCCTATAGCACATAACCCTCCTAAATAACAAAATAAAAAAAAAAATAAATTATGGGGAAGGTGGAGGAGGAAAAATGGAGGAAGAAAAGGGTGAAATTGGACATGGAAAAACTTAAAAATGACTTCATTACCTGAGCCATTTAAACCCAAATGGGACATTTCCCTTCTCCATTGTTGCTCATTTCCAAACTGCTGTCTGCATATTTCCTGCATATTATTCACTTGCTTGTTGACAGAATTCATATGACCAGAGGAATTGGGAAATGCTCTGAAATCTATGTCTCAAAGGCACTGCTAAAGTGGTTCATAGGAAGGGTACCCTGGAGGATGATACATTGGTTTTCAACATGCTGAGAGAACTTGCTGGGTGGAATGGATGTCAAAACCAGGAAACATGCTTCCATTTCGTCTACTTTTCATGGCTTTGTGGTGATGGCATAGCTTTCTAAGACGGTGAGATATCGAAATCAAAAGACTTTTTGAGATGTTTAATGCCAGGAATGGAAGAGGGCGAATAGAGACACAACAACGGTAATCTCTGTGTGTTGTTTAGAAGTGTTCTCTGACCAGTGAGCCTTCTTCCCAAGCTTGGTTGCAGCTGCTTGTCTAGGATCATCATGAACTTCACTGATGATGCTGCACAAAAAAAGGAGGGGCAGAGTGCCAATCATGACTCCTAACCAACCAGTTGGCCTGAGTTGCATGTGGACGGGTGTGGGGGGGTGCTAAGCATAATAATAATAATAAGCTGGAGAGAAGCTCTCTGCACAACACACACACACACCCAGCTGTTTTGGATTGTTGCTGGAAAGCCAGTATGGAGACTTTCCAGTGTGCAGCCTTGGGGGGGGCACCCACACTCCTGTAAGTAACCCCTCACCCACTACTCTCTAAATCAGTCCAAATAAACTCGCTGATTATCCAAACTGTAGTTTGGAGGAATTAGACCTTGCTTTTTCAGACCTCGTTTTTTTGTAAGGGGGAGCTGAACTTCATTTGCACATACACACCCCCCCATTTCGTGAATTTTAGCAACAATTGTAATCGAGCGAGATACAACAAAACTGAGGATGAGTTTGGGAAGAACAATGGTGTTTCCTCTGATATGGGGAAGGAGACCAGCAACTAAAGGGCAGCTGCGCGTAAGGGTGGGTGGGGTGGGGGGGGCACAAGAAAATCTAAGGAAAAAATATATATAAAATAAAACAAAACAAACCAAAACAAAACACCACAACACATCAAAAAACAAAAAAACCAACGAGTTGGGGAGCAGGACTTTTAAACAAGGTGGGGCTGTCCCTACTGGGCCTGTGGGGATAGCGCGCGGTTTGCCGGATAGTGCAATGGATAGTGAGAGGCATAAACGAGGTGAAGCCATTTAATGAATGATACCAGTTCAGCAGTCCTCTTGTGAGTGGTGTGCACTGGCATGCCTGCTTGAATGGCGGGCTCTACCATTGGAAAACAGCTGAAGGGCTAGAGCAAACTTACAAACCCTGGGAGAAACCCACCAAGGGTGGAAGTATCAGCAAGCAGCTGCAGAGACAGCCTGCCCAAGGCTTTGTGTAATAAGAGATCTTTCCCTAGTGGAGGCAGTAGCTTAGAGGGAGACTGAAGGTATAAGAGAGGGGTTAGAGTGAGAAAGGGATATGAGGCTGGTATCTTTGGTACTGGCCTCTGACCTTACCAGTAAATTGCATAAAAGAGAAAAGGAGATAGAGGTGTTAGCTTGCTATTTTTCATAGCTAGGTTCCCAGGAGGCAAGGGAGCCCGGATTAGATTGATAATACAAGGCTCATCCTAGGATCCCCAAATCTGCAACCCATGGAGAAGGCAGACAGTGATGGGGTAGGGAGTGACCCAGAAAAAGCTGAAGATGCCCCTCATACTCAGCCTTTAATACAAAGAAAGGAAATATCCATGTTTCAGCATGCTGATGGAGGACTTAACAACAGTCTGGTTAAGTGACTATGGCTGAAGAAATTCAAATTGGAGAGGAAAACCACACAAAAGAACTGGGAAAAACCTGACTGAAACAGTTCTCCCCAAAACAATACTTCTTTTATCAGTATATTTTTTTTGATAAAAAAACAAAACAAACTTGGAAAGACTCCGAAAAAGATGCAAGGACATGTTGGCAGAATGCATGAACTCAGGGGGGTCGGTGGGGCATGGAGAGGGAAATGACTCAAATTGGACTGAGAAATGATGTTATGATGTATGAAAAAACGTTTAATAAACATTAAAAAAATATATTTTATTTTTTTACTTTTTATTTATGATATTTTTTTCTTTTTATTCTTTCTCAGTCTTTCACAAAATATGCTTCCCTGGGGAAGTTGACTGTTTGAGCAGAAGTTCATGTTTAACCTGGCAGTTCTTTGATGCATTCCTTTTGTTGTTGTTTGTTGTTGTTTCCAATATGATACCAGTACCAAAAAATATATTACAAAGAGACTATAGCAATCAGAGAATACTCTGTGCTAGAGGTGTTGGAGGTAGGGAAGACTTTTTCAAGCAGTGAAGGAGCCTGTCATCCCCTGGCTTATGAGGATGTGGGGCATGGGAGCAAACGACATTATTTTAAGTGCTGCAGAAGCATTAGAGCTGAGCAATATAACCCCCCCCCTCATTCCTCCTTGAGAGGCTGCATAACCTGAATCAGTAAAGGGGGAATTAGTCCCTGATGGACTGACTTGTATGCACCATTAGAGATACTTGGTCATCCTGAGTAGAGGTTCCCATGGATATCAGGAGCTGGAGGACAATAGAGAAGAGGCAGGCACTACTGAGAGAACTAAGTATGAGGAAAGCAATGTATGGTGCCTAGCACATTGGAACCAATAGGACTGTATTCATTAGAGATTTAAAGAAGAACTTGATTGAGCAAGGACCTTGAGATTGGTATTGACCTTTAGTGGCTTTGCTGAATCTCTTAGCGGGGCAGGATTTTTATAAAGTAAAAGAGCCTTTGTCAGATCTAAGTGACTTAGAGCAGCATGTAAAGTATGTCTGTAAAAGAGTAGATCAACCTAAAAAAAAGACAAAGCAGAGTAAGAACTCTGCTTGGATAACTAGAAGACAAATGTGGCAAGATTTTTGTGAAGCTCAAATTTCTAAAGACAAATTGACAAAAAGCCAAATTCTGTGCTACAGAGTTTCTGGAAGGCTTTTTAAACAACCTGAGGAATGTTTCTTGAGAGGCCTATGAAGAATAAAAACTGTTCAAGGGGTGGATAATGACCCCCAGGTTAAAGAGGGTACATTTCCCTCCTGTGAAAGTCTAGACAAGGGGTGTAGGCAGTTTTCCCAGACAGGGCCTTCTCCCAGCAATCAGGTAGAGTCAATGGAGAGACAACAGTTTTGGGTACAGCCAGGAGTGAGACTCACAGCCTACCTGACCCAGGGAATCAATAGGTGCAGCAGGGGCTAGAGGAGCCCTGTTCCTCCTTAACCCTGTACAGGGTCTGATAGCTCCTAAAACAATAAAGGCAATTGCTACTAATGTTGGTTACATACACATGGTAAGACCCTATTGCTGAAGAGGCCACATGATGTGAGGGGGAAGAAGAAATCAAGCAGGGACTAAGCTGGAAACTCCCTGCCCCTGGATGGCTGGCCTTCATAGTGCCAAAAGATGCTATGCAGATGGCTGGGAGTGAACTGTTCACTACAGTTGTGTTAAGTGATGGGCCCCATGCACTGCATTGTTGACATGCCAACCAGGATGTTCTTGCTGGTGGAATAGTGGCACATCTGGTATATGTACCACCAGCAAATTTCCAATTGGTTTTTAGGGCTCTTTTTTCTTCTTGTTCTTTCTTCTTCCTTTTTTTCAGCTCCTTTGGATGAGGAACAAAAGTTGGTACTGCAAGCCAAGTCAACCCCCACTGGTAGAGGAAGTTATATGCACCATTGGGAACGTACAGTAATTGTTTTGTTAGATGGATGAGATTCACTAAGCATATAGGTTAGATTATGATAGCAGAGAGTGTTTGTTTAGATGTTCTTGACTCTTTCATGTGTGTGATTTTTTTAAATTGTTATTTATTTTTGTATGTGTATTGCGTGTACTGTCTGCATGTAGGTTTGTGCACCATGTCATGCAGTGCCGCGGAGGTTAGAAGATGGAGGGCCAGCATCGGATTACCCTTGAACTGGAGTTATCGAAGGTCTTTAGCCAACATGTGGGGCTGGGGATCGAACCCTGGTTTTCCTCTGCAAGAGCAGTCAGCGCTATTAACCACTAGGCCATCTCTACAGCCCATTGGTTGCTTTTTTTTTTTTTTGTATTTTGAGACAGGGTTCCTTTAGTCACAGTTGGCCTGGAGCTTGCTCTGTAGACCCCAGATGGGCCTAAACTTCACAGCGACACCTGTTTCTGTCTCCCTAGTGCTAGCATTAAAGGGTGCACCACCATGCCCGGCCCTATTTGTGTTTTATAATAACAAGAATAGTACTGAAGTGGGCCAACAGCACATTGAAAACAGAGAAAAAAAGGGCCTGGCCACAATGGGAGAAATGTTGTCCTACATGTGTCACCCCTTCCAAAGCTTGGAGATTGAGGGGAAGGATGGTAGGAAGAATGTAAAAGATGGAGGAAGGGGTGGAATGATGCATAGACTTTTCCTCCATCTGGCAAGTGAGACTGGTTAGATATGGACAGTCCCTTCTTCCCAGGTTTGGTTGCACCTGTTTGTGTAGGATCATCAGGAACATGACTGTTGACACTGCACAAGGAAGGAGGGGCAGGGAGAGTCACTCACCCCTCCCAACCAACCAGTTGGCCTCAGTTGCAAGTGAGGAAGGGAATAAGAGTATAAGTGGAGGAAGACAGAGAGAGGCTTTCTCACCATTTTGTACAGCTGGTGGAAAGTCAGGGTCCATGCAGGATGGACACTTTCCTGTGTGGCCTCGGGAGTGGGCACACCCACATTTCTGTAAGTTATGTCCTTACTGCTCTGCAAGTAAGCTCAATAAAATTGCTGGTTTGTGGTGAAATTGAGCCTCTCTTTGTCACTAGGGACTGACTGATCGAGGAGGGGCTAAACATTGCTTGCACCTCCCAGTAGGGATTTTAGTAACACACCTCCAGTTTTACACTTGCCATAAACCTTCTCACTTCTAATCTTCCTTTTTATTCAAAGTGTGCTTTAAATTTTTTTTTTAATTATGAGTATATTTTTAGTCTGTGAATATATGGTACAAATGCACAGGTTCCCAAAGAGACCAGAGAGGGCATCAGACGCCTTGGAGCTGGAGCTGTGAGCCACCTTATGTGGATGATGGAAATCAAACTTGGGCCCTCTGAAGAACAGGAAGTGTTCTTGAGCCATCTATCCAACCCTAATGTTCTTAATTTCTTTTCTTTTTTTTTTTTTTTTTCATGCATTTCTATCAGACCACAGTGGCAATAAAGCTCAATATTCAAAACCAGGATAAGCCCTACAACCTCACAAAAACACTATGGAGACAAACAAATCTCTCTGAATAATGAGTGGGTCAAGGAAGAATAAAGAAAGAAATAAAAGCTATTCCTGGAATTGAATGACAATGATAATACAATAAAACCTGTGGGATAATTTAAAAAGCAGTCTAAGAGGGAAGTTTATAGCCTTTGGATGCCTACAATCAGAAAAACAGAAAGATCACAAACGATTATGATCTAACCCACAAACCATCATCCTAAATGGAGAGAGCTTAGAAGCATTCCCCTTTTTAAAGGCCAGGAACTCAGCAAGGCTGTGCCTGTCACCACTCCTCTTCCAATTATGTAGTGCTTTGAACACTTGCTAGAGCCATAAGGCAAAAAAAGAAAAGATTTAAAGTGAGCTACTTAATTTGGAAAAGACAAGTTCAAACGCATCCCTTTCTTGCGATGATTATGGATTGTCTACCTAATGAGATTATGCTAAAAACTCCACCAGGGAAACTCCTAGGAAATTGATTAGAGTTTCAGGTAAATGGCCAGGATATCAATTAACCTAGAAAATATTCAGTATTCCTTTCTTTTACACCAACAACAAGCAAACTGAAGAAGGAATACAAAAAATAAAATATTAAAAAAAAAAAAAAAAAAAAAAAAAAAAAAAAAAAATACTAGGAACAAACCTAATCAAAAGACATGTCCAAAAGATAACTCTACAAAAAAAAATTTAAACACCTGAAAAAGGAAATCGAGGAAAACATCAGAAGATGAACAAACATCCCATGCTCATGTAATGGGAAAATAAATATAGTAAAAAAAAAAAAAAAAAAAAAAAAAAAAAAAAAAAAAAAAAAAAAAAAAAAAAAAAAACTCCCCAAGAGTTTCTTCACAGGCTTGGGAAAAAGTCCTTAAATTTCATTATGAAAAAACAAAAAGACCCAAATAGGCCAAAGCAACCCTTGAGTGGAATAAGCAGCAATACAGGCGGGATCTCTATATCAGTACTTCAACTATACTTACTAGGGTCTGTAGTCTATTTAAAACAGTAGGTACTGGCACAAAAATAGACCTGTATGACCATATGGAACAACAAACAACAGCCAACATCATCCTAAATGGAGAAGAGACAGAAGCATTTCCCTTAAAGGCAAGGAACTCAAGATCCAAAACCTGAGCACATACAATTTCTAGCCAACCTCATATTTTGACAAAGGGGGCCAAGAAGACACAATTGGATAAAAGACAGCATCTTCAGCAAAGTGGTCTGCTTGCAAAACTGGATCACCACTTGTAGAAGAATAAAGTTAAACTCCTAACTCTCACCCTGTACAAAAGTCAACTCCAGAATGGATCAAAGAACTCAACGTGAAATTCCAAACTCTAAAGGTGATAGAAAAAAGTTTTGAAACAGGTCCTACAAGACATGCTAGGAAAAGCGACTTCCCTAAATCAGTACGCAGCTGCCACAAGAATTAGACGACGTCAACAACTGACAAATTGGGACTCATTTTAACTCAAAAGCTTCTGTAACATCAAAAAGGGGGAAAACAAAAATCAAAAATTTTTAAAAAGGGGGAAGTGAAGAGGAGACATAACTCACAGGGATGTGGGAAAGAAAACCTTTTCACCACGTCTTACATCTGACAACAGCACCTGATTTTCGAATTCATAAACTACTTCAAAAAACAAAGAAGAAGGAAACAAATGAACCACTCAATAAGATGGAGCAAAGAGCTGAACAGAAGGACTCACAAGTGAGGGAATTAGAGATGGCTTGAGAAACATCTTAAAAAATGATTCCAATTTTTATTAATTGATTACTTATAATTAAGGAGATGCAAATGAAAAACCACTTTAAGATATCAACTTCACTCCAATAAGACTGCGTAGGATCAAGAAAACAAAATGATTACCAAGTTTCTGGCGAGGTTGTGGGGGAAAGATGTAAACCTCATCCACTGCTGGTTGGGAATGTAAACTCTGTAAGCACTTATGGAAAGCAGTGTGGAGATCCCTGTGGAATACTCAAAAGGAGCTTACCACCTGATCCCATTCATACCACCCCTGGGTATTACCCACAAGACTCATCTTTACCACGGAGATACATGCACAGCCATGTATTATTGCAGCTCTTGTTCACAATAGCAAATTAAGCTGGAAACACATACCCAAGTGCCCCTCAACTGAGGTGGATAGAGAAAATGTGTTTACATCTACATAATGGAGTTCTACTGCAACAGTAAAAAAAGACAACATCATGAACTTTGCAGGTAAATGGATGGAACATAGAAGATGTGTTATGTTAAGTAAGTAACATCAAGTCCCAGGAAAAAAAAACAAACAAGGAATGATATGCCCCTTTCTCTGTGTATGCTAGCACCAATTATCTAGTTGTAAGTCATTTGTTGTTGTTCACGGCCCCTTGAGCTTTTTTTTTTTTTTTTGTCCAAGTAGTTGGGAGTTTTGCATATTGGAAAGAACAACAACAAACAGAAACGACTGCATCAAAGAGCACTGACTTGAAACAGTGAACTTCTGCTCAAAACAGTCAACGTCCACCAACTCGGAGAATATTGTGAGACGATGAGAAGTGAGAAAAAGACATGGAAAAACATTTTGGCCCAAGAATGCATGAGCTTCTTGTGGCGTGTGGTGGGGGGGCAGGAGAGGGCGGACAATGGGTCTAGATTTGATTAGTAACTGATCTTGTATAAAAATATTAAAAATAAAGAAAGAAAAAAATTTTTTTTATTTATTTATTAAAAATAATAATAATTAAAGTGGGACTGGACCACCATTGCCCAACCCGAAAATAAAAATGGAAACAAAACAAACAGTAAAGAATAACATTTTGGGCCTTAATATTTTTGTAACAGGATGATTTTCTTTTTTTGAATTAATTTTAATTTTTTTACAGGGGACGTCATCTGTACGCTCTTCAGCGCTCTCATACCGTTCCGCTCTCCAAATTTATGCATCTTCCGCGTGCCGCGCTTCCCGCCATTTTGGGGAAAGTCTCGCGCGCTTGGTCAGCACTGTGAATCCGTCGATCTTGTGCAATGGATGAGCCTCACCCTGGGGAAAACCACCCTCGTTACTGGTTCTATCTCTCACTCTGCCTAAGCTGAGGTGTACTCTTGTGCTGCAAGAATTTATATAACAGACATAGGACAGAGTGCATGCTTAACTTTACCTGTCTCTCTTGGTATCTCAGGAGATAGCTTCAGTACTTTAATAAATACAGATGCGCGCTCGCTCATAGTGACTCTACGCTACAGGAATCTCTAAGATCGCTCAGAGTCGACAGCATTTGGTGCACACCTTAATCAAAGGCCGGTTGGGAGACTGGAGGCAGGGCGGAAGGATCTCTTGTGAGTTTCAAGGCCAGCCCTGGTCCTACAAGTCGAGTTCCCAGGAGCTGGGGCTACACAGGAGATCCCTGTCTTCGAAAAGACCACAAAAAAGAGAAGAAATATGAAAAAGGAAGATACATGGGGCAGAGCAACAGCACATCCTATACTCTGTGCTCAGTTGTGAGAGGAATGTCTCTCCTGGGCTCTTTCCTTTCAGAACAGCCCAATGCTTGCATTAGAACTTCTGTGGCATGGAACATATTGTATGAACATATTGTCAATGGAGTCTATGGAATGTTTAAGATTCTGTGACATTTGAGGATGTTGCTGTGGACTTCATACAGGAAGAGTGGGCTTTGCTTCCTTCTCAGAAGAATCTCTACAGATATGTGAGGCTGGAAACTTTTGGGAAGTTCACTTTTATAGGTAAGAATATCATCTTTCCTTCCCCCTTGTATTACTAAGGATATGTATACATATTCTTATAGTGATGAACTTCTGTTGATTGGAATATTTTGAAAGGGGAAAGAAAGTGCTGTATAAATTCAGGCATTGGTTCTACACACTGAAGCAAGAAACTTGAGTTTTCAGTTATTTCTGAATCACCAAAATTTTCTATGACTACGTTTTAGGAAACAATTGTGAAGATGAGAATATTAAAGACCATTATAAATGTTGTCCAGATACTAGTCCTCAGGTAGTTTTGTACAACATGTATGAAGCAGTTTGAAACTCTAATTTTTAGAAAGACTTTTATTTATTTTCTATTATTTATGTCTCGTATGTGTGTTTGCAAACCTGTGTGCACGTGTGCAAGGAAGTCAGAAGAATTTGTTCAACTCATAGAGTTGGAACTATTAAGATGGTTTCTCAGCCATCTTTACTTCTTCCATTGTGAAGTCTCTGATCAACTCTTTACTCCATCTTTTGGTGGGTCACGGAACTCAGAGATTCACCTGCATCTGCCCTAAGTACTGGGATTAAAGGCATTGTAATCCACCAAAAACTGGCTGTATCCTCTCTTGTTTGTGTGACTATGGATATTAACAGATAATTCATAACTCAAATTTTCCTTTCAAAATATATGAAATGGTGTGTGTGTGTGATGTGTGTGTGGTGTGTGTGTGTGTGTGTGTTGTATATGAGCACATTGGAATCCAGGGCCTCATACACTTAGACAGGCACTGTACCACTGAGCTATATTCCCTAACATTCTTCTATATATTTTCTTTTGATGGCATCACACTAAATTTCCCAGGAAATCCTTGAACTTCAACCCTCATAACTAAGGTTCCAGGGTAGGAATGATTACAGGCCTGCACCATTCGAAATTGTTAAGAGCCTCCTTTTTTAAAATAAAATTTGTTTAACAGCATTATATTCCATAATTTGTACAAGCATTTCATCCAAGAGAAATGCTGTGTGACTAATTTGCAAGAATATTTCAATACACTTATACTTTTTATAGCACTTTTTTTCATGTGACTTCTNGGTCTTTTCGAAGACAGCGGTCTCCTTGTAGCCCCAGCTGTCCTGGAACCGCTTTGTAGACCAGGCTGGCCTTGAAACTCACAAAGATCCTCCTGCCTCTGCCTCCCAAGTGCTCCCAATGCCCGGCCCTTAATTTCTAATCTTTGTTCCTTCTACTCATTTTACCCAGTCCTTCGGGGACAGTCAGAATGGTAGGTTCAGATAGTCTGCAAACCCAAGGACTGTGGCAGCTCTGTGTCCTCCTTAAAACCTAAAGTAGGAAGGAGTGGGAAGGAGATATTGTTTCCATTGCACAAGGGTCCCCACACTTGTAGGTTTGACTTGCTGAACCCACCAGGGCCCTCCAGATTCACATTTGTTACACCAGAGCCAACCCTTTATAAACAGGGATTTAAATTCTAGGACACCATCTCGATAGGCCCCAAAATTGAAGAGTCAAATACCTGCAGTGGCCCAGAATGGCAGCATAGAAATCCAAACTGCCAGGTGTAAGTGGCACCCTTTATTCGCACTGGGAACAAGGAGGCGGATCTGTGCTCAAGGCCAGCCTGGTCTACAGAGTGAGTCAGGGCAGCTGGCAAAGACCCCTGGACTGGAAAGACCAAAAAAAAAAAAAAAAAAAAAGCATCCAAACTGCTGCACTGTCCAGAGGTGTATAACGCCAAGGCCATAGCTGGGAAGCAAGAAATCTTGGGTGAAGAATTTTTTCCTCTCCCCTCAGGCTCGGTTACTTTGCCCCTCATTCTCTGACCTCAATGCTTTACTTACTTCTGCTTCATCATACCGTCAACTAATCCTAAATTCTTTGCTCCATTTACTGTAGATTGTCCTGTCCCTGCCAGTGTAGACATAACAAGACATTCCTTGAGCATGAAGTACAAAGGTAAAAGCCCCATGAATTTGTACTTTCAACCTGATTGGCAGTTTAAAAGTAGTGGCAGAGTCAAATGTGTCAGAGCATTGAGGAAGAGGACACCTACCTAGCCATCCAGATCAGCTGAATCAACTCTGGTGATCAACTGGGTGGCGAGCGTTGCAGCCGGCTTTTTTATTAATTTTTATTTTATTTTGTATTGTGTATGAGATGACTGTCTGCATGTACGCTAGTCTGTGCACCCGTGTCGGCAATGCCCTGCGGAGGTCAGAAGAGCGGTCTCGGATTCCCCCTGGAACTGGAGTTTCAGACAGTTCTCGGCCGACCATGTGGGTGCTTGGGATCGAACCCGGTCCTCTGTAAGAGCGGTCGGCTGCTCTTAACTGCTAGGCCATCTCTCCAGGCCCCTCATGGACTCTTAGATGTAGCTCTTTAAAATAAAAATTACAGAGTTGCAAAGGAGACGTTAGATCAGGGACTCCCAGGGACCACCTGAACACAGGGTAAAGATGGGTGCTTTCAGCCAGGGGATTGTTGGATAGCTCTATCTCTGGGTTGTTGAATAATTATCTTCATTGGTGGTTGAATTAATGTCATTGTCTTGTGTGGCTGTTTGGGTGGAGTCACCCTGCAAGCTGGTAAGGTGTGGCCCTGTAATCATTGTTCTGGTGTGCTGTCGGGCGAGTCCAAACAAAATAAGAAAAAATAAATAAAATAAAATTACAAAAAATTGTCCTTTTTTTACCAAACAGAGAAGGTTTTAACCTGGTATCCATTCTTAGAATGTCTGTGTC
Organism: Rhizomys pruinosus; assembly: GCA_009823505.1. Lineage (NCBI taxonomy): Eukaryota > Metazoa > Chordata > Mammalia > Rodentia > Spalacidae > Rhizomys > Rhizomys pruinosus. The sequence goes on along the minus strand of VZQC01013966.1, from coordinate 2,343 downwards.
CATTTGAATTATCATGTGACTTTGAGTAATGCTACAAAAATAAAGTATCTCAATATGATTCAGTTCAGTGGTTTTGCTCCAAGACCTTGGTTATTATGTCCACAAAAAGAACAGAGGTTTTTACACTGGTGTCTTTCACCAATAAGCCTGGTCTTCACTGTGAGTCCCTCTATAATCTCCAATATAAAAAATAAACTAGAAAGCTGAATCATTTTTTAAACATTTATAGAATTTTCCTAACACACATTTTTCCATATGTATGACAGAATTAAAAATTCTCACACATATTAATATTCACAAACTATTTCCTTAATTATGAGTATATTTCATGTCTTAGAAGAAAACTGTGACCTCTGGACATTTGACCACATTGTTTACATTCATTAAAGTTTCTGAGTCATGTATTCTTTCATGCATTTTAAGCAAGCTGGGATAATTAAAGAACATCCTACATTCTTTACATTCAGAGGCCTTTCCATAGTAAAAATGAAATTTTATGTCTGTAAAGAATTCTGTGATCTCTGGAGAAAGGCTCAGTGGTGTAAGAAGTGCCCACTTGGCTCTTTGCAGAGGACCCGCGGGTTTTGATTTCTCAGCACCCACATGGCAGATAAAAAAACCATCTTAGGTGTGTTATCGTGCATGCCTAATCCCAGCACTGTGGAGGCAGAGGCAAGGCAGATCTCTGTGGAGTTCATGCCAGCTGGTATACATAGTAAGCTCTGGGCCTGCTAGGACTAAAGGGAGACCCTGTCTCAAAAGAACAAAAAAAAAAAAAAAAAATTAGATTACTTCCATCCATTGTGTGATACATCCCTGAGAGGTTGAGATAAGTCAGGGTACCTTGTACCGGCTCATGTGTTGCTCTTAACTGTTTTCATTGATGTGTTTTCTTTCCTTGGGGAAAAAAAAGTCACATGAAAAAAAAGTGCTATAAAAAGTATAAGTGTATTGAAATATTCTTGCAAATTAGTCACACAGCATTTCTCTTGGATGAAATGCTTGTACAAATTATGAATATAATGTGTTTAACAAATTTTATTTTAAAAAGGCTCTTAACAATTTCGATGGTGCAGGCCTGTAATCATTCCTACCCTGGAACCTTAGTTATGAGGGTTGAAGTTCAAGGATTTCCTGGGAAATTTAGTGTGATGCCATCAAAAGAAAATATATAGAAGAATGTTAGGGAATATAGCTCAGTGGTACAGTGCCTGTCTAAGTGTATGAGGCCCTGGATTCAATTGCTCATAATACACACACACACACACACACACACACACACACACACACACACACCATTTTCATATATTTTGAAAGGAAAATTTGAGTTATGAATTATCTGTTAATATCCATGTCACACAACAAGAGGGATACTGCCAGGTTTGGTGATTCATGCCTTTAATCACAGTACTTAGAGGCAGAAGCAGGTGAATCTCTGAGTTCCATGACCCACTCAAAAGATGGAGTAAAGAGTTGAACAGAGACTTCACAAATGAAGAAGTAAAGATGGCTGAGAAACATCTTCTAGTTCCAACTCTATGAGTTGAACAAATTCTTCTGACTTCCTTGCACACGTGCACACAGGTTTGCAAACACACATACACACATAAATAATAAAATAAATAAAAATCTTTCTAAAATTATTTCAAACTTTCATACCACTGTTATCAAACTACCTTAGACTCTATCTGGAACTTTTATAATGGACTTTAATATTCTCATCTTCACAATTGTTTCCTAAAACGTAGTCATAGAAAATTTTGGTGATTCAGAAATAACTGAAAACTCAAGTTTCTTGCTTCAGTGTGTATGAACCATGCCTGATTTATACAGCACTTTCTTCCCTTTCAATATTCCCAATCACAGAAGTTCATCAACTATAAGAAATGTTCATTCCTTAGTATACAAGGGGGAAGGAAAGATGATATTCTTACCTATAAAAGTGAACTTCCCAAAAGTTTCCAGCCTCACATATCTGTAGAGATTCTTCTGAGAAGGAAGCAAAGCCCACTCTTCCTGTATGAAGTCCACAGCAACATCCTCAAATGTCACAGAATCTTAAACATTCCATAGACTCCATTGACAATATGTTCATACAATATGTTCCATGCCACAGAAGTTCTAATGCAAGTATTGGGCTGTTCTGAAAGGAAAGAGCCCAGGAGAGACATTCCTCTCACAACTGAGCACAGAGTATAGGATGTGCTGTTGCTCTGCCCCAATTATCTTCCTTTTTCTATTTCTTTCTCTTTTTTTGTGGTCTTTTGAGACAGGGATTCAGTGTAGCCCCAGCCAGGCTAGAACTCACTATGTGGACCAGGCTGGCCTTGAACTCAGAGATCG
>VZQC01013958.1:231844-317258 GCA_009823505.1 Rhizomys pruinosus | reverse complement strand
AACTGGAGTTCTCCTGGAATTGGAGTTACAGACGGTTCTCAGCTGCCATGTGGGTGCTGGGGATCGAACCCAGGTCCTCTGCAAGAGCGGTCGGCGCTCTTAACCGCTAGGCTATCTCTCCAGCCCCATTTCTAACATGTTCTACAGTAGTAATATGACTTAGCTATTTCCCTGGGTTTTCAGCTAGTGGATAGTTAGTAATAAATAGTAGTCACAACTCACACTTTCATAATATATGTGCCAGTTTAGGGACTACAAAATCAAATCATGGTTAAAGCAGACAAACCAGCATTTCCCATGTGTATTAAAAACATAAAATGTGCCAGGTGTGGTGGCGCACGCCTTTAATCCCAGCACTTGGGAGGCAGAGGCAGGTGGATCTCTGTGAGTTCAAGGCCAGCTGGAGCTACAGAGAGACCCTGTTTTAGAAAGACCAAAATAAAATAATAATAATATGTATTTCAGAATTACAATTTTGTCAGGTACATGTCATCCTCAAAACTTCTTGGAACAAAAAGAAAAACACTGCTTTCCTAGGTGCAGTTCTCTGACATGACAGAAACAAAGGCAAACTAAGAAAGAGGAGTGAGAACAAGATGGAAGAGGGAAAGAAAAAGCTAGAGTCTAAACTGTGCTGACAGTACGTGGTAGTAGTGAGATAGTACTTATGGTTTTGTGTAGCATTTTTCTTTTTGAGACAGGATCTTATATAGCCCAGCCTATCCTTGAATTTATTATATCCTCCTGCCTCAGCTTCCTGAAAACTGGGATTATAGGCATGTGTCAAAATGATTGGCAGTATTGGGTTTGTTTTGATTTTAATCAATGAGCAAATTCAACTTTTAGCTTTTAAACTATTTTTATTTTGTATGTAGGAGTGTATTGTCTGCATATGTGTAAGTGCACCCATGTCATGCAATGCTCAAGGAGGTCAGAAGAAGGCTTCGGATCCCCTGGAACTGGATTTACACACAGTTGTGAGCTGCCATGTGGGTACTGGGATTTGAAACCAGGTGGTCTGCAAGAGTGCTCAGTGCTCATAACCGCCGAGCCATCTCTTCAGGCCCAGAATTTGATTTTTAAAAGAATGCCAGTTATATACTGTAACTTTCTTTTATACATTCATTTTTTTGTGTGCAACACTATTAGCAGGATGTGAATAAAATCCAATTCAAGACTCTTCTGTGGCAAATCATTTTTTAAACTGTCTTTTTACTGCTTTTCTGTATTTATTTTTTACAGTGGAGATATACTGCCTTTTGTGAGAGTAAACACTTTATTTTGGAGAGTCATGCATGAATTAACACATCACATAACAGCTAAACCTATATATAGATAAAATAAATACACACACACACATACACACACACACACAAAGTACTCAAGCTGAAAAGGCATTTCAGTGGACATTTAATAATAAATTGTAGTCACAACTCACACTTTCCTAATATATGTACCAATTTAGAGAATACAAAATAAATCATGGTTAAAGCAGACAAACCTATAAATCGGTTTCATAGAATTTCCCATGTGTATTAGAAACATAAAATGTATTGTAGAATTACAATGCTGAAGGGCATTTGGGGACACACATTTGACTCACCAGGCCTTAAATTTTTGTTCCCAAATGCTCTTCAGTGTGGGTTCATCCCTTGAAACCCTTTCATCTTAAGTAGCTTATTTTGTTTATAATTAGAATCCTGACTTTGGGGGTTTTGTTAGTTTGTTTGATATAGGGTTTCACATTTTAGCCCAGGCTGGCCTTGAATTTGTGAGCCTTCTGCCTTAGACACTCAACTGCTGACCCACCACACTTGGCTTCTGACTCTTTGTTTTTTAAAAAAAATTTTTTTATTAATTTTATTTATTTCTGTATGTGTATGAATGTACTGTCTGCATGCAGGTTTGTGCACTCGTGTCGTGCAATGCCGCGGAGGTCAGAAGCGGGTCTCGGATTCCCCTGGAACTGGAGTTCTCCTGGAATTGGAGTTTCAGACGGTTCTCAGCCGCCATGTGGGTGCTGGGGATACCACCTGTTGCACTCTGTAGACGCACTAGCTTACTCTTTGATACCAGGTTCTACCTGCTCACTCTGTAGACACACTAGCTTACTCTTTCTTTGACGCAAGGTTCCACCTGCTCACTCTTAGACACACTAGCTTACTCTTTGATGCTGGATTACACTTCTCTCTGTCTCAGGAAGAATGGTGAATGAGGGTGATGAGAATAGAGAAAGAACCACTCCCTACAGTTCTTCTAGGCTACAGTCTCAGCTGCTAATAGGGCTGAGAGAAAGTACAATGTAATCAGGTGAGGGCTGGAGAAATGGTTTCAGTGGTGAGCACTGGATGCTCTTCGAGGGATGGGGGGTCGATTCCCAGCACCCACCCATTGCGGCTGGCAACTGTACTGTCATAACCGCACGTTCCAGGGATCTGCGATGCCCTCTTAGGACTCCATGCCCTTGCTGACACAGGTGCACTTAACAATGCAGACAATACACTATACAACACAGATACAGATAATAAATAAAATAAACAAATAATCAGTGAAGGGAAAAATAAATGGATGTGATGAGGAGAGGAAGTGGGTAGAAGCAGCCTTGTCTGTTGACAATATGGCCTCTGACAGGAAGTCTGAGAGTGAGTTCAGTGAAGTAACAGAGTGAGCAAAATCAACAAATTGGTGTCACTTTTGTATAACTAGTCATGTCATAGAACTTCTGTACGAAGAAAGACGCAATTTGAAACCCCAATTCCATTCTAACTCTCCCTCCCATAAAATCCCCCCTACCAAGGAAGTAAATACCAAGGATGTAAAAGACCTCTTCAGTGAAAACTGAAGGGCAATATTAGAGGCAACACTACAAAATGGGAAGATGCTCATGTGCATGGATTTGGATAATTGAAGGTCTTTAATTTTTTAATTAATTATTTTGATTTACATACTGTGTATGAGTGTAGGCCTGCCATGCATGTGAATTGCACCTTGTGCAATGCTCGAGGGCAGTCAAAGATCATGGCATTGATTACCTGGAACTGGAATTAAGGACAGTGGTTTAGCCGCCATGTGGGTGCTGGGGACTTTGAACCCAGCGTCCCTGCCAAGCAGAAGTAATGGGTGTGAGGAGACTGTAAACAAAGCTTATGAGACAAGTTTGTCATGATGGATACCCATTATGTTTATACAAATAAATAGATGATAAAAAAAATCTAAAACACACATAATAAAACACCACAAATGTTTAACAGGAAAAGAAATGACAAAAAGAAGACGTCTACTACTCATGACAAGAAGCAAGGATGTACTCAGAACAAAACATGCCTGGAGTTTGCTGAGGCGGCCCACAGTAAAGTGTTTACAACCTGTAGGGTTTTGAGTACAGATTGTGAATTTTGCTTGCACACATTTAGTTTACAAAGCAAAAAAAAAAAAAAAAAAATAAAAAAATCAGAATTTTCCCAGATTTTTTGACTGACAATGCTACACAAACACACTGATAGTTTACTCAAAACCCATGTACAACATATTTTGGCTGTTGGATCAATTTTGAAGAAACTTGTTATGAATGTGAACACACTCTTTGATGAAATCTTCATTTTTGATACCTGGCAAAGTGCTTGGCGTATATGGAGAGCTAGAGACTGTAGAAGCCGTCCAGACCAGCAACGCGAGGACCAGCTGCATGCTCCCTTAGACTGCTCCGACCTAGAATCCAGAGCCACAGGTTTCTGGTGGTTTTTCTCCGTTCTCATCAGTACTCAATTTATCAGGCTTTTTTTTTTTTTTTCTCTTTCTCTGATAGGGAATTGAATCCAAGGGCCTGTTGTGCATAGGCAAAGGCCTCTGCCACTAAGCTACATGTCCAGGCCCCTCTGTTTTTAACAACCAGCTTTGCAAAGTCTACGACTTCGGTTTTCAGAAGCCTGAAAGCAGAACATGAAGTCACCACAAGTTTTAAGAAATGGGTTTCTCCATATATGGCTTGCAGCCCGTTTTGTGGTCTTAACCCTGTCTTTTCAGTTCTCAGTGACACATAGCTATTACAACACAGATTCCTCCCAGGCCACACCAGGCTTTGAGCTGGGAAGTATTTCCAAAGGAAATTCTTCAGTCTTCAGAAATCAGTCTCCACCCTAAGACCCCAAAGACTTCCAAACTATTTTGTTTTTTCAAACCTTTTTTTGTTGGCTGTTTTTGTTATAAAGTCAATCCAGGCCAACAGCGTAGGATACAAAAACTATCTATCCTTATTATCAGTAGATGTTTGACTTCCAAGGAATCCCTCCTTATCAGTGGATACCTGAATGAGTAGATAGTACTGAGCCTTGTATTTTTTTTTCCTATACATCTGGTAAAATGAATTTATAAGTTAGGCACAGTAAGAGATTATAACAATAATCATAACAAACTAGAACACTCATCACAATATTTACTAATAAACTTGCCAGAATCATTACCATTATGCATTGGGGCCATTTAGTAAAATAAGGGTTTCTGGAACACAGGCAGTAATAATAACGAAAGTTTATCTTCTATTGAGGCAGTTACTGTGTGCTCCTGACTATGGACTAACAGGAATGCATGATGTTTGGGGAAAAAAGATTAGGCTGGCTCCTGAACCGAACAATTTAGAAGGTTACCAGATTTCACAATTTCTTTAGGAACAAATACAACTTCAAAATTTATGAGCTTTGTGTTCAATTCTAGAATTTTTATTTAATACCTTTGAACATTTGTTGACATGAATAACTGGAACCTCAGAAAGTAAAATTGTATCTAAGAGGGGACTGTTATATATGACTACCCAGTAATGGGATTAAAGGCATGTGCCACTGGCGGCAAATTCTCTTTTAAGGAAGGACCTTGAACCGTTTTCTTACTAATCTTTACACCCAGAAATTGATAAATGAGTCTTATTTTTTGTTTGTTTGTTTTTGTCTTTTTTTGAGAAGGGTCTTCCTGTAGCCACCGTTGTCTGGAACTCGCTCTGTAGACCAGGCTGGCTTGAATCTCACAAAGATCCGCTGCCTCCTGAGGGCTATGATTAAAGGCGTGCGCCCACCACACCTGGTATGTTACTTTTTTTAAAAATTCTTCTCGTCATAGAGGTTTGGAATTATCAAATTAGTTAGCTAATACCTTAATTAAACAAACATTAAATCTCCATTCTATGTATTGGGGCTTAATGTTACAAAGCTAAAAGCACAAAGAGTTCAAAGAGCTATAAGATGACAGAGATAAGAGTAGCTATAGGAGAGGGTGTTGGCCTGGATGGATGCAGAGAACAGTACATGCCCCACAAGAGAGATCACTCAACCCATCCGGGAAAGGGGACAGATAGCTTTCTGCAACTAGCAAGGTAAGTTCTTTCTAGAGTTTAGACTCAGATAGGTGATGATCAAGTAAAACAACAAAATCCACGGAAAACCCTCATTTACAATGTCGTTTTGTTTAGGATATTGTTTTCTTTCCATCATTGTCCATCTATAATAAGCTACTCAAGGCAAAAGCCATTTAAATGGATGGCCACACTGAAGAGCACATGGAGACACAGATTTAAGGCCTTTCTTTCCATAATGTCCATAAATAATAAGCATCTTTGTGTCTGAGGCTCAGAAGGAACTTTTTGATCATTGTAGTGCTAATCAGCAGAGAGGTTCTTCCAGTTTGCAGTGGTAGGCAGGCTAGAACCTGCTTCTCATCCTCTGGGTCTCTGCTAAATTGGACTCTCTGGTTCATGAACATCGAACAAGAAACTATGAGACCCCCCCCCCAAGCAGGCAAATTTAGTGCCATTTGTGATTGCTTGAGTAGGCTCCATTGTACACACACATCTCCCAAGACTGAGAGTTATTATCTTGACATTGAATCAATGCTTTCTCTGATTTTCTGAAAATGATATTCAGAAAGGAAGGTTTACAACAGAGTCCACTTTTTTTTTTTTGGTCTTTTCGCGCCAGGGTCTCCCTGTAGTCCCAGCCGTTCCTGTAGCTGTCGACCAGGCTGGCCTCCTTGAACTCACAAAGAACAAATCAAATAAATAAAGTTATTAAAAAAAAAAAAAGCGTGCGCCACCACGCCAGCAGGCACACTTTATGCTATTATTTACAGAGTAGTTTAAGTTCTCAGAGCCAACCTTTAACTTCTCCATTCACATTAGGCTTCTGCGATGAAAACCCACAGAGGTGGTTTGCCACAGAATAACGGAAATGCAAGCTTCTATTTCCAGGAAGGCTTATAAATGACAAAGTGTTCCCAGGAATTTCTCACACTACTTTGCTTTTTGCTGTGTTGGCATCCTGATCAACATAGATATTTGTTAAGAAAGAAATTGTTTTCAAGATTGACTTTTTGCTAAGTGGGTGCCATGTAGCAAATACCCTCCTTTTTTTTTTGTAAACAAACCTCCAAAACATTTTTATTTAAAACTACAGATAATGTATAAAAATAGCTTTAATTATATAGAATACAGAAACCAAAACTTTAAATTAAATTATCTCATACAGTTTGATGTGTAGGTCAAAGTTTCAATAGCACTTAACATTTTCCAAAATCCAAATCATCTATACTTCTTCTCAACAACTGTTGAGGAGTAGTTTTCAGGTTTATTTCCAACCCATGTTCTTTTTTTTTTTTTTTTTTAAATTGTATTTATTTTTGTATTTGATGAATGTTTACTGTCTGCATGTAGGTTGTGCACCCATGTCGTGCAATTGCGCGAGGTCAGAAGAGGGTCTCGGATTCCCCTGGAAAAAAAAGTTTCAAACAATTATACCAAAATTGTTCTTAAATGTTTAGTCTATTTCCAGTGAACTTAAACGTATTGATAAGTATAATGTTAATAAATAAAAATATGTTATTAGCAAGGAGATAGTTCTAAATGCATTCTATTCACTCTGCACAGCCTCTACTATTGTCCGGCATGTGAAACATGGTGATTTTCAATAGAAGATTAACATAAGTGGGGGGTTAGAATTCCCACTTTAGGTAACTTTCCAGCATGAATTTGAAATGGTAACAGTAATCTTGAATCCCCAGCAAGGTTTCTTATAATCATGAAACAGGAATCTATAGCCAAGCTATATCAAATCCTTCTTCCAACACGGCTGTTGGGAGAGAAGATCATGGGCTCTACTCTGTTAATTGTCAACCCAAAAGTGTTGACAGTTCCTTCCACAGCAGAGCCTGTGATTAGTTTACGCTCTAACCTTAGGGTACAGCCTCAGAAGTGAGCGTGCAGAGAAATGGGGGGGGGGCAGGGAGAACAGGAGGCAGCTGGGAAACTTCTGGCTCTCAGGAGCTTGCTCTCTCTCTGACTTGGGGAGACACATAGGTGCAAGGGTAGTACAATTCGACAGGCCATGTGAGCCAAGAGGGCATAGCAACTGCCCTTGCCAAGGGCTAGTGCACGGTTTCAGACAGCAAGAGATATGTGGGTTGGTTCTTCAAACAGAGTAAGTTTGTCAAAGGAAGAGAAAGAGACTTGAGGCAAAATGAACCAGGTGTAGAGGGTATACTATATATATGAATGAGACTGGTATCTTGACTGAATTTTAAGTATCTCGGCATTTCAAATATGTAGCTGTTGGAAGAGTTTAATTTACAATAGACTTGTTTGTCCATGCTTGTCTGTACGAGTTAAGACATTTCACATCCCTCATCCCAGGGAGCCAGAACAAGAAGAGTAAACTGAAGTTTATGTCAGGAAGGCCTGAGATTTCACAGACTTCCTTAAATTAACTGAGATTTTCTGTAATTTCTCCCTATAGATCAGGAAAAAAAAGGAGGGCTATTTTGGAACCAAGGAGATTAATTTTCAAAATACAGTCTTTGTTTTAGAGATATGAGAGACAAACTAGTGATTCTAATGTCTTTAGGAGACTGCCACATTCTATCTTCCCTTTAGAGGAGGAGTGTCATCATGGGGTCCTGGGTCTAGGAGAATGGAGCTATGATGACCACTTTGTAAGTGAACATGGGGTCTATCTTTATAAGTTGAAGGCCTCATTCAGTTCTTAGCACAAACTTGTAAGGAAGGTGCTGATACCCATAGACCGGCAAATGGAGTCAGAGAAATTAAGATATTTCTCCACTGCTATTTAGCTAAAAGGAGAGCTCAGATTCAGTTGTTAGATAGGCTACAAGACTTTGAATAATATAATATATGCAAGTTATCTAATATGGCCCTCACATATTACTTAAGTCCACATAACCCACATTTCCAAGCACCATGTCTAGTAATGTTGGAGCCTTCCATTTATTGTTTTTGTAGACTAAAGCTCACTCATATTTATAATCATACTAACTTACTATATATTTTCTTAATCCCAAGTTCCAGTTCTGTCTTCGCCTTTAAAAATATGGTTTCTACCAGGCGTGGTGGTGCACGCCTTTAATCCTAGCACTTGGGAGGAAGAGGCAGGCGGATCTTTGTGAGTTCAAGGCTGGCCTGGTCTACAGAGTGAGTTCCAGAACAGCTGGGGCTACAGGGAGACCCTGTCTCAAAAAGACCAAAAAAAAAAAATAAAAATAAAAATAAGGTTTCTGGCCGGGTGTGGTGGCACACGTCTTTAATCCTAGCACTTGGGAGGCAGAGGCAGGAGGATCTTTGTGAGTTCAAGGCCAGCCTGGTCTACAGAGAAGTTCCAGGCCAGCTGGGGCTATAGGGAGACAAAAAAAAATTTTTTTAAATATGGTTTCAGGAAAATATAGGGGTGGGGCCGAACAGATGGCTCGGCAGCTAAGAGCACTGGTTGCTCTTACAGAGGACCTGGGTTCGATTCCCAGCACTCACATGGGTGCTAACAACCATCTGTAAGTCCAGTTCCAGGGGATCAGATGCCTTCTTCTCACCTCTGTGGGCATGCATCTACCTACATGCAATACACTCATATACATAAAATAAAAATCATAAAATATTTGAAAAAAAATACAAGGCCATGGTTACCTGTGTGTAGTGGCCACAGACGTTTCTGCATTTCCTAGTGTTGAAGTCATAGTCCTTAATTTCATTATACCAGTTGGAGACGGCTGAAGTCACTGAAAAGAGAACTAACGATCCGGTCCAGATATTTTCTCCCACAGCAGTGAAGTTTGGGTGTAGCCTTGATTTCAGCTGTGGGTTGTGTTTAAAGTTACAAACTTCTGCCCAGGCTTTTGCAATTTGGGCTAGTGCTGGATCCCAAGACTGCAGAATAATAAACAATACAGAAGTCAAGAATGAAATCTCTTTATTCAAAAATATAAAGCCACCACCTGTTCACTCTGTAGACGCACTAGCTTACTCTTTGATACCAGGTTCTACCTGCTCACTCTGTAGACACACTAGCTTACTCTTTCTTTGACGCAAGGTTCCACCTGCTCACTCTCTAGACACACTAGCTTACTCTTTGATGCTGGATTACACTTCTCTCTGTCTCAGGAAGAATGGTGAATGAGGGTGATGAGAATAGAGAAAGAACCACTCCCTACAGTTCTTCTAGGCTACAGTCTCCAGCTGCTAATAGGGCTGAGAGAAAGTACAATGTAATCAGGTGAGGGCTGGAGAAATGGTTCAGTGGATGGGAGCACTGGCTGCTCTTGCAGAGGATGGGGGTTCGATTCCCAGCACCCACATTGCGGCTGGCAACTGTCTGTCATAACTCCAGTTCCAGGGGAATCTGATGCCCTCTTCAGACTCCACTGCCCTTGCATGACACAGGTGCACTTAAACACATGCAGACAATACACTCATACACATAAGATAAAGATAATAAATAAAATAAAAAAGTAATCAGTTGAAAGGGAAAGAAATAAATGGATGTGAATAGGAGAGGAAGTGGTAGAAGCAGCCTTGTCTGTTGACAATATGGTCCTCTGACAGGAAGTTCTGAGAGTGAGTTCAGTGAAGTAACAGGATGCAAAATCAACATATGGTGTCACTTTTGTATAAACTAGTCATGTCATGAACTTTCTGTAAGAAGAAATTTGAAAAACAATTCCATTCTAATATCCCTCCAATAAAATACCCCCTACCAAGGAAGTAAATACCAAGGATGTAAAAGACCTCTTCAGTGAAAACTGAAGGGCAATATTAGAGGCAACACTACAAAATGGGAAGATGCTCATGTGCATGGATTTGGATAATTGATATGTCTTTAATTTTTTTAATTATTATTTTGATTACATGTGTATGAGTGTATGGCCTGCATGCATGTAAGTGCACCCTTGTGCAATGCTCGAGGCAGTCAGAAGATGGCATCAGATTACCTGGAACTGGAATTAAGGACAGTGGTTAGCGGCCATGTGGGTGCTGGGGACTGAACCCAGGTCCTCTGCAAAGCAGAAGGTAACTGGGTGTGGGAGACTGTAAACAAAGCATTATGAGAAGTTGTCATGATGGAACCCATTATTTTATACAACTAATAGATTATAAAAAAAATCTAAAACACACATAATAAAACACCACAAATGTTAACAGGAAAGAAAATGACAAAAAAAGAGACGTCTACTACTCATGACAAGAAGCAAGGATGTACTCAGAACAAAACATGCCTGGAGTTTGCTGAGGCGGCCCACAGTAAAGGGTTACACCTGTAGGTTTTGAGTACAGATTGTGAATTTGCTGCACACATTAGTTACAAGCAAAAAAAAAAAAAAAAAAAAAAAAATCAGAATTTCCCAGAATTTTTGACTGACATATGCTACACACTGATAGTTTACTCACCATGTACAACATATTTTTGGCTGTTGGATTCACTTTTGAACGAAACTTGTTATGAATGTGAACACACTCTTTGATGAAATCTTCATTTTTGATACCTGGCAAAGTGCTTGGCGTATATGGAGAGCTAGAGACTGTAGAAGCCGTCCAGACCAGCAACGCGAGGACCAGCTGCATGCTCCCTTAGACTGCTCCGACCTAGAATCCAGAGCCACAGGTTTCTGGTGGTTTTCTCCGTTCTCTCAGAATTTTCAGGCTTTTTTTTTTTTTTCTTCTTTCTCTGATAGGGATTGAACCCAGGGCCTGTGTGTGCTAGGCAAGTGCTCTGCCACTAAGCTACATGTCCAGGCCCCTCTGTTTTTAACAACCAGCTTTGCAAAGTCTACGACTTCAGTTTTCAGAAGCCTGAAAGCAGAACATGAAGTCACCACAAGTTTTAAGAAATGGGTTTCTCCATATATGGCTTGCAGCCCGTTTTGTGGTCTTAACCCTGTCTTTTCAGTTCTCAGTGACACATAGCTATTACAACACAGATTCCTCCCAGGCCACACCAGGCTTTGAGCTGGGAAGTATTTCCAAAGGAAATTCTTCAGTCTTCAGAAATCAGTCTCCACCCTAAGACCCCAAAGACTTCCAAACTATTTTGTTTTTTCAAACCTTTTTTTGGTGGTTGTTTGTTATAAAGTCAATCAGCCAACAGTAGTAGGATACAACTATCTATCCTTCTTATCAGTAGATGTTTGAATTCCAAGAATCCCTCCTTATCAGTGGATACCTGAATGAGTAGATAGTACTGAGCCTTGTATTTTTTTTTCCTATACATAGTGGTAAAATGAATTTATAACTTAGGCACAGTAAGAGATTATAACAATAATCATAACAAACTAGAACACTCATCACAATATTTACTAATAAACTTGCCAGAATCATTACCATTATGCATTGGGGCCATTTAGTAAAATAAGGGTTTCTGGAACACAGGCAGTAATAATAACGAAAGTTTATCTTCTATTGAGGCAGTTACTGTGTGACTAATGACTAGTGACTAACAGGAATGCATGCATGTGGGGACAAAGATTAGGCTGCTTCCTGAAACAGAACAAATTAGAATGGTACAAGATTTCACAATGTTCTTTAGAACAATATACAACTTCAAACTTATGAGCTTTGTGTTCAATTCTAGAATTTTTATTTAATACCTTTGAACATTTGTTGACATGAATAACTGGAACCTCAGAAAGTAAAATTGTATCTAAGAGGGGACTGTTATATATGACTAACAGTACTGGGATTAAAGGCATGTGCCACTGGCCGGCAAATTCTCTTTTTAAGGAAGACCTTGAACAGTTTATAATAATCTTTAAGACCCAGAAATTGATTAAATGAGTATTATTTTTGTTTGTTTGTTTTTGTCTTTTTTGAGACAGGGTCTTCCTGTAGCCACAGTTGTCCTGGAACTCGCTCTGTAGACCAGGCTGGCCTTGAACTCACAAAGATCCGCCTGCCTCTGAGGGCTAGGATTAAAGGCGTGCGCCACCACACCTGGATAATGTACTTTTTAAAAATCTTCTAGTCATAGAGGTTTGGAATTATCAAATTAGTTAGCTAATACCTTAATTAAACAAACATTAAATCTCCATTCTATGTATTGGGGCTTAATGTTACAAAGCTAAAAGCACAAAGAGTTCAAAGAGCTATAAGATGACAGAGATAAGAGTAGCTATAGGAGAGGGTGTTGGCCTGGATGGATGCAGAGAACAGTACATGCCCCACAAGAGAGATCACTCAACCCATCCGGGAAAGGGGACAGATAGCTTTCTGCAACTAGCAAGGTAAGTTCTTTCTAGAGTTTAGACTCAGATAGGTGATGATCAAGTAAAACAACAAAATCCACGGAAAACCCTCATTTACAATGTCGTTTTGTTTAGGATATTGTTTTCTTTCCATCATTGTCCATCTATAATAAGCTACTCAAGGCAAAAGCCATTTAAATGGATGGCCACACTGAAGAGCACATGGAGACACAGATTTAAGGCCTTTCTTTCCATAATGTCCATAAATAATAAGCATCTTTGTGTCTGAGGCTCAGAAGGAACTTTTTGATCATTGTAGTGCTAATCAGCAGAGAGGTTCTTCCAGTTTGCAGTGGTAGGCAGGCTAGAACCTGCTTCTCATCCTCTGGGTCTCTGCTAACTGGACTCTCTGGGTTCTGAACATAGAACAAGAAACATGAGACCCCCCCCCCAAGCAGGCAAATTTAGTGCCATTTGTGATTGCTTGAGTAGGCTCCATTGTACACACACATCTCCCAAGACTGAGAGTTATTATCTTGACATTGAATCAATGCTTTCTCTGATTTTCTGAAAATGATATTCAGAAAGGAAGGTTTACAACAGAGTCCACTTTTTTTTTTGGTCTTTTCGAGACAGGGTCTCCCTGTAGTCCCAGCTGTCCTGTAGCTGTAGACCAGGCTGGCCTTGAACTCACAAAGATCCGCCTGCCTCTGCCTCCCAAGTGCTAGGATTAAAGGCGTGCGCCACCACGCCCAGCAGTCCACTTTTATGCTATTATACAGAGTAGTTTAAGTTCTCAGAGCCAACCTTTAACTTCTCCATTCACATTAGGCTTCTGCGATGAAAACCCACAGAGGTGGTTTGCCACAGAATAACGGAAATGCAAGCTTCTATTTCCAGGAAGGCTTATAAATGACAAGTGTCCCAGGAATTTCTCCACCACTTACCTTTGGCTTTTGCTGTGGCATCCTTGATAAACATAGATATGTGTTAAGAAAGAACTTGTTTTCAGTGCTTTTTGCTAAGTGGGTGCAATGTTAGCAAATCCCTTCCTTTTTTTTTTTTGTAAACAAACCTCCAAAACATTTTTATTTAAAACTACAGATAATGTATAAAAATAGCTTTAATTATATAGAATACAGAAACAAAACTCTTCAAAATTAAATTATCTCATACAGTTTGATGTGTAGGTCAAAGTTTCAATAGCACTTAACATTTTCAAACATCCAAAATATCTATACTTATTCTCAAAACTGTGAGGAGTAGTTTTCAGGTTATTTCCACATGTTCTTTTTTTTTTTTTTAAATTTTATTTATTTTTGTATTTGTATGAATGTACTGTCTGCATGTAGGTTTGTGCACCCATGTCGTGCAATGCCGCGGAGGTCAGAAGAGGGTCTCGGATTCCCCTGGAACTGGAGTTCTGGAATTGGAGTTACAGACGGTTCTCAGCTGCCATGTGGGTGCTGGGGATTGAACCCAGGTCCTCTGCAAGAACAGTCGGTGCTCTTAACCACTAAGCCATCTCTCCAGCCCCTATTCTTTTNATCTCTCCAGCCCCATTTCTAACATGTTCTACAGTAGTAATATGACTTAGCTATTTCCCTGGGTTTTCAGCTAGTGGATAGTTAGTAATAAATAGTAGTCACAACTCACACTTTCATAATATATGTGCCAGTTTAGGGACTACAAAATCAAATCATGGTTAAAGCAGACAAACCAGCATTTCCCATGTGTATTAAAAACATAAAATGTGCCAGGTGTGGTGGCGCACGCCTTTAATCCCAGCACTTGGGAGGCAGAGGCAGGTGGATCTCTGTGAGTTCAAGGCCAGCTGGAGCTACAGAGAGACCCTGTTTTAGAAAGACCAAAATAAAATAATAATAATATGTATTTCAGAATTACAATTTTGTCAGGTACATGTCATCCTCAAAACTTCTTGGAACAAAAAGAAAAACACTGCTTTCCTAGGTGCAGTTCTCTGACATGACAGAAACAAAGGCAAACTAAGAAAGAGGAGTGAGAACAAGATGGAAGAGGGAAAGAAAAAGCTAGAGTCTAAACTGTGCTGACAGTACGTGGTAGTAGTGAGATAGTACTTATGGTTTTGTGTAGCATTTTTCTTTTTGAGACAGGATCTTATATAGCCCAGCCTATCCTTGAATTTATATCCTCCTGCCTCAGCTTCCTGAAAACTGGGATTATAGGCATGTGCCAAAATGATTGGCAGTATTGGGTTTGTTTTGATTTTAATCAATGAGCAAATTCAACTTTTAGCTTTTAAACTATTTTTATTTTGTATGTAGGAGTGTATTGTCTGCATATGTGTAAGTGCACCCATGTCATGCAATGCTCAAGGAGGTCAGAAGAAGGCTTCGGATCCCCTGGAACTGGATTTACACACAGTTGTGAGCTGCCATGTGGGTACTGGGATTTGAAACCAGGTGGTCTGCAAGAGTGCTCAGTGCTCATAACCGCCGAGCCATCTCTTCAGGCCCAGAATTTGATTTTTAAAAGAATGCCAGTTATATACTGTAACTTTCTTTTATACATTCATTTTTTTGTGTGCAACACTATTAGCAGGATGTGAATAAAATCCAATTCAAGACTCTTCTGTGGCAAATCATTTTTTAAACTGTCTTTTTACTGCTTTTCTGTATTTATTTTTTACAGTGGAGATATACTGCCTTTTGTGAGAGTAAACACTTTATTTTGGAGAGTCATGCATGAATTAACACATCACATAACAGCTAAACCTATATATAGATAAAATAAATACACACACACACATACACACACACACACAAAGTACTCAAGCTGAAAAGGCATTTCAGTGGACATTTAATAATAAATTGTAGTCACAACTCACACTTTCCTAATATATGTACCAATTTAGAGAATACAAAATAAATCATGGTTAAAGCAGACAAACCTATAAATCGGTTTCATAGAATTTCCCATGTGTATTAGAAACATAAAATGTATTGCAGAATTACAATGCTGAAGGGCATTTGGGGACACACATTTGACTCACCAGGCCTTAAATTTTTGTTCCCAAATGCTCTTCAGTGTGGGTTCATGCCTTGAAACCCTTTCAACTTAAGTAGCTTATTTTGTTTATAATTAGAATCCTGACTTTGGGGGTTTTGTTAGTTTGTTTGATATAGGGTTTCACATTTTAGCCCAGGCTGGCCTTGAATTTGTGAGCCTTCTGCCTTAGACACTCAACTGCTGACCCACCACACTTGGCTTCTGACTCTTTGTTTTTAAAAAAAATTTTTTTTTATTAATTTTATTTATTTCTGTATGTGTATGAATGTACTGTCTGCATGCAGGTTTGTGCACTCGTGTCGTGCAATGCCGCGGAGGTCAGAAGCGGGTCTCGGATTCCCCTGGAACTGGAGTTCTCCTGGAATTGGAGTTTCAGACGGTTCTCAGCCGCCATGTGGGTGCTGGGGATTGAACCTGGGTCCTCTGTAAGAGCGGTCGGCGCTCTTAACCGCTAGGCCATCTCTCCAGCCCCAAGGCTTCTGACTCTTTGAAGAGGACTGTGATCGCTATGCACAAGATGTTTTTTTGTAACATTTTGTTGTTCTTTCAATCTTGTGTACACATACATATGAACGCACATATATACACATTCATATCAAATGTAATTTCATATTTATGTGTGTATTTAAAATATGAACTGCACATGAAGAAATTTATTTTTCCACAGCCATCATTTCATAAGTAGGCTATTGGCTATTGTAATTCTTTATAAATATTTCAAGGGCTGTATAACATTTCTCCAAATGAATACTTCATAATTTACACACTATTACATACTAGGGTTGGATATTCCGTTTCCATTCAATTTTTCTCATAAACAATATTGTTATGGATATCTTTATATATCAATAATCATGTCCAATTGCCTTTAGAACTTATATTAATTTATATCATCATGGACATATAACTATCACAATGATTTATTACTTAATAATAGACTATAAGGTTATAGATACATCTATCTGGTTGACATATTGCTAGATAAAACCAGAGTGAAACAGTAAAGAGGTCAGGGTAGATTTTATTCAGAATTATTATAATTATTCAAATATCCTATTGCCTTTAGAACTTATATTAATTTATATCATCATGGACATATGAATATCACAATGCTTTATTACTTCATAACAGATTATAAGGTTATAGATACATCTGTCTGGTTGACATATTGTTAGATAAAACCAGAGTGAAACAGTAAAGAGGCCAGGGAAGATTTTATTCAGAATTATTATAATTATTCAAATATCCAATTGCCTTTAGAACTTACATTAATTCATATCATCTTTGACATATGAATATCACAATGATTTATTACTTCATAACAGACTATAAGGTTATGGATACATCTGTCTGGTTGACATACTGTTAGATAAAACCAGAGTGAAACAGTAAAGAGGTCAGGGTAGATTTTATTCATAATTATTAAAACAGAAGAAAAGAAATCTCAGTATAGAAAAGAGCTCAATTTCCAATATGAAGGCACCCGAGGAGCTAAGGAGCAGAACGTCAAGGGGGAGAGGGTAACTGTAAAGAGTGATTTAACAGGATTCTTGCTGAACGCAAGACGGTAAGTTCAAATATTAAGGGTAGGAGAGGTAAGACTCTCTTTTTTGCTAAATCTGGTCCATACAGGTTTAGCCAAGGGGCCAAGGCCAAGTTCTAGAAGAGCGCCGGGAGGGTCCTAACTAGTTTTGAGTTTTGTTGATACACAGTCACTTCTTCCTGTTTGTCCCCTTTATATGCTTCGTTTCAGTTCATCACACCCTGCTTTGACTGATTTTTGGGTACAGTTTTCCCAAAGATAGATCTCAAGTAGAACCTCTCCATTTGGCCTTTGATTTGTGCCATGATGTTCCAAGACGTGAACCAAATTCACAAGTACTGAGATCAACTGTGCTCCTACTTAAACAGGTAAAAAGTTGTTAGGTGTGGGCTTCCCAGAATTCCAAGGGACACACAGATGTCCACTTCCTCCAGAGGCTGACAGTCTTCTGACCTCTTCCCCTGTACCTGAGGTCCCGCCCCATGGCTATAAGTGGGGGGGCCTCAGTCGCCATCTTGCTCCTGATCCTGCTCTTGCTCCTGAGGGGTTCTCGCCTTTATAACCTAATAAAAGTTACTTAAAAAATGAATTTGAGCTGGGTGTGGTGGCACACTTGGGGGGCAGAGGCAGGCGGATCTCTGTGAGTTTCCTGGTCTACAGAGTGAGTTCCAGGACAGCCAGAGCAACAAGGAAACCCTGTCTCAAAAAGACCAAAAAAAAAAAAAAAGAATTTGAAGATGATTGCTTCAGCCAGCTTTTTCATTACCATGACAAAATTCCCCGAAAAGACCATCATAAAGAGGAAAGAATTTAGATCTTGGTTCGGTCTATGCTTCTAAGCTATGGTGGGGCAAAACATGATGAATAAAGCAGTGAACTGAGCGGCTCAATCATGAGAGCGGGAAGCAGAGAGGGGAGAAGGGGTTGGGGACACAATGCATCTTTCTTGGGTTTGCGGCCAGTGGCCTACTTCCTCCAACCAGACCCTACGTTGTACTTTCTACCATCTTCCACTGCTGCCAGTGTGCTGTGAACTCATCAAGGGACCAGTCAGTCCACTGATCGGCAGAGTCCTCATAGTTCAGTAACTTCCCCAAAGACCATTAGCTGGTAGCTACAGCTCTAACCCGTGAGAGACATTTCTTTTTCAAGCCATAATACAATGCCAGGATGAGAACTGAATATAATCTATAGCTAAACTCTGAAACACTGCTATACTGACTACAAGCATTTTCTGAAGCTCTCCATAGCATTGATATGCTTCAGATATTTAATAAAGGTTCATATCCTCCTGGTACCTTCATTAGTTTGATAAGGATGCTTAGAAGCTGAAATATGCGTAAGTCGGTTTTGCATAAACAACTACCCGGGGCTTCCTGTCTTTCTGTAGATAGAGAAGTTCCTGTTGTGTGTTCTGCCAAGTTTCATCAGTGAATGTACTCCCAGAAAAGGAGTCATACACTTCAGCAGTTACATTACCAGATTCTCAGTAGCTTTGAAAACCTTTGTACAAACTGAAAACTTGTGTGCAGCAAAATTAGCTCTCCTGTGGTGAGAAGCTGAGGGCTGCTGTGGAGTTACCATGGTAACGAAACTTCCTCTTCTGCTCTTAAACCCTTTACCCACAGTCTTTGGTTTGATCTTGCCTAAGACTAGGGGAAAGACCAATAGGGACATAGCAGAATATTCTACCGACTCAAAGAGAGAAGCTATTTCCTTCCTGTTCGTTGTAGCCTATGGCCTCAGCTGTGTATTTTTCATGACAATATAGCCTGAAATATTTTGTTAATGTGTATTTCCTTATGATCATGGAATTGCATACGTATACTTAAAATTTTTAAAATATTTTTTTTTTTTTGAGGCAGGGTCTCATGTGGCCAGGCTGCTTTCAAACCTCACTATGGAGCCAAAGGATGACTTTGAGCTCCTGATCCGCCTGCCTTTTCCTCCCAAGTGCTGGGATTACAGGCATCTACTCCCATGTCTGGTCACAGGTACATTTTTCATGAGAATTCAAGGGTTAGAGTTCTACAGCTTGGTCACATTCACACAGTAAATTAAATGAGCAAAGCCAGGTTGGCTCTTTTCATTATAGCAATGGCTTTCAGACCATGATATCAATACAGTAACTGACTGGTGATCTTTGTTGGTCTTCTCCGTGTTTCTGGGCTATGATCATGGTCGGAGAAGCACACCTGTATACTATGGGGCTTCTTTTTTCCCTGATGACTTCTTTGCCCTGGCAAAAATCTTAACTGAACACATTTGTGTATTCTCATTTCCTGTGTCTTGATGTGTTGATACTCAAATTCTCTCTGCTTCTCACTTCCTCTGCAAGAACAGCCAGTGCTCTTAACCACTGAGCCATCTCTCTAACCCTGAAATGAATTTTATACATCTCAAAAATCATTAGGATAAGGCCTTATCCACTGGAAGAAGCAGTCTGTTCCATTACTATTTTAGCCTACAGTGGGGAATATTTACATAACAGAATCTGTACCTCATAGTTCTAAAGGCTAGAAAGTCCCACACATGATCTGGATGACAGTCAGTTCAGTGCTTGGTGGGGACCTCTTCCCAGGTGTACATGGTCACCTTTCACACATGTCCTTACTTCAGGGGGAGGGGTATAGAAGAAGGAAAAAGAGGGATTCTGGACTCTTTTTCTTCTTTCAAGAGCACTTATCGCATAACGGGCTTCACCTTCATGTCTCATGTGCATCTATCTCTCAAAGGCTCCACCTCCTAGTTTACCCTGGAGGCTTTACTTTCAACTCATGAGTTTGGATAGTTGCAAATATTTCATATATAATACCTTCTAACTCAGAATTTCCATCTCAAATCATATTAAGAGAAGGATAGCTTAATATTGAATCAGTCATACTCCAGAGCCAATGCACTTGCAAGAGCTCAATCCTTAAATCTGTGCTGCCTAATTTCACACCCACTGGCCATACAGGGAATTGAACCCAGGTCCTCTGCAAGAGCAATCAGTGCTCTTAACCACTGAGTCATCTCTCCTGCCCCCCAAAAGCCTGTTCTTCATGATTCAAACTAGCTAATAAATTCAAGTTTCTAGTCAGTACAAGATTAGAGTTAGGAAGATGTAGTCGGCAATACCACTCTGAGGTGTCCATAGACTTCTGTCTTCACATATACTTTTATAATAATTAAAATATAAGAATCTCAGTTATCTACATGATGGAATTTTATTTAGCTCTAAAAAATGAAATTTGCAGTAAAAAACAAAAAAGAGAGAAACTGGAAAAATATCAAATGAGGCCACCCAGACCCACAAAGACAAATCCACATGTTCTCTCTCACATGCGAATCTCAGCCTCTAATTCTTATTTATGTGTGAATGTGAGCAGAGACTAGGAAACTAGAAAGGGCCTCAATGAGAAAAAAGCCTTTAAAGAGGGGAGTAGGCAGGTTAATACAACACCTAAGTTATGAGAATAGATTTGGGGGATGTGGGGAGTGTAAGTTTAAGTAGGGACGGGGGCTGAAAGATGAAGGAAAGGGCAGGGAGATGGGTCAACTGAAAATATCTATGGGAATACCATAGGGAAATCTGCTACTGTGGAAGTTTAGAAAAGATACTGTGGATACAGGTGCATCCTTTAAGGGATGCTTATCTATGACAGATTAAGTATTCCTCAATCACAGAGCTAGCTCATAAGGCAGAAGCAGGCCAATTTCTGAGAGTTCAAGGCCAGATTGGGCTACAGAAAACCTTTCTTTCAAGAAAGAAAGCAGAAAGGCGGGAAGGAGGGAAGGAGGAAAGGAGGGAAAGAAAGAAGGAGGGAAGGAAGGAAGGGAGGGAGGGAAGGCAAAGGAAAGAAGGAGAGAAGGAAAGAGAGAGCTGTGACACGGAGCAGCTGAAGTAGTTATAATGTGTCCACACATGCGCTCACACATTATTCACATTCACAACTAAGCTTGTGTAATTCGCAAAATAACAATTAATGATAAAATGAAGAATCAGTATCTTTGTAGTTCTCTTGCTAATTGAAAAATGCTTTCAGCATCCAAATTTATAAGGGAAAAGCAATATAGTAAAGAAACGAAGGTTTAGAAGACAAGCTGGCCAAATTGAAGTGTGCAGCACTCCTCCACAAAGAACCAAAGTCAAAGGTATATAGTACACTTTGGGAGAAGGGGTCATGGGGGAATAGTAAAACATCAGCAAGAAGAGAGCCTAAACCAGTGTAAGATTCAGAGGGTTGGAAACACCTCCCTTCCTGCCACTTTACGCTCCACAGTCAGGGGAAGGTGAGTGCGTTGCCCTGGGTATGGATACCTGTGTGTGAGAGTTCCAGCAAACTCTTTCAGTATGTATGCAGGAAATCTTGCTACTGGAAAGACTCACATTCCTCACAGTGGATTGTGCACCCACTTATACAAATAGCCTGAAATTTGCACAATGGGAGAGGCTCTCACGTCACCTTCGAGTGAAACCCCAGGTAATAAACAGGAGTCAGCTTGAGAAGGAAGCTGGTGTTAGAATCTGGCTTTCTTGAGAGACAAAAACTTCTTATGTTCCATGTCTGGGATCCCACAGACACTCTGCTCTGCTGGTTTGAGTGAAGAGCAGCTACTTCATGAACCCAGTTCAGCCAGCAGAATGGCTGTGCCAAGCCTTCTCTAAAGGATGGCATCTGCAGCTCACTGTAACTCAAGGCAGTGCTCTTGAGAAACAGATTAGAGCGCTGGACTAAAGATGGGAGCCCAGAGTTTTTCCATGTTCATGGGACGACATTCAGGCATCTGTCATTGACAGAACTAGTAATCCTGCTGCTGCTGCATGGTGAAGGGATAACAATGCTGGCTCTGGAGTTCCCTTTGTCCCCAGGTGCACATGGCCATGGGGATGGAGAAGAGCCTTGCACAGCTCTAGCTGCTACCTTAAAGGTTCCTGAGCAGATAATACAAGAGAGAAGTTGGGAACGAAAATCCCTGACAATTTGTTCTGTCCCAAGGCATGCATGATAAAGAGGATCCCAATCCCCCACACAAGGGAGACTCTGCCTGGCCCTGAATCAGGTAGACATTGCCATCAAAGCAGCAAAGAGGATGCCACGCTATCTAAGGAGTTCCTGAAAACATCTCACCTCTGAACCCCATCTGACCGCACACTGTTGTCAGGACTGGTATGATTGCCATAGAGGGTAGCGCTGTGGTTTCTATCACTATCTGTGTCCATGCAGTGTCTTCACTGACTTAACGTTAAGTGCTTCAGGGCCAGAGGCATTTTCTAGTAGCATCTCCAATAGTGCTGGAAGAAACCCCTCCTGCAGGCCGACACATATGCACACACATGTCCACAAGCATCCACAGGTACCTTTGTACCACATATAAACACACATCCATATATATACATGTACTTATAAATAAAAACAAGTGTAGGCCAGACAGGTGGTGCACACCTTTAATCCCAGCACTTGGGAGGAAGGTGGATCTCTGAGTTCAAGGCCAGCTTGGTCTATATAGGCAGCTTTAGACCAGGTCAGGTCTACAAGGATATCCTGTCTCAAAATGATAAATAAATAAATTAATTAATTAAAAAAACAAGTGTATAAAAAGCAAGGAAGAAAGAAAGAACAAAAAAGTCCTGGGATATTCAGTAAACTGAGTTCCCATTTGTAGACTAGATATCACTGTCCTCAAGAGGGTCTCAAGGAACCGGGACTTCACTCTCTGCAAATAAGAAATAATTATAAGCAAAGAAAAGGCTTCATCTCTAATGATGGTTGGCCTTGAACATAGAAGCTTCCTGAAGCTTCCTAGTGAAGAGCTGCTCAGTTAATGGCAAATGTTTTCAACATATTCCAAATAACTCTACAGGAGAGATCCCAAACTCATATCAAGTCAACATCACCTTATTACTAAAACCAGACAAATAGACAAGAGAAAGCTACATGAACCTGATAAAAAAGTAGGTGCAAAAATTATCAACAATATACTACTGAATCAAATTCAGTAGAATATGAACAATATAATTCAATATGATCAATTCTGTTTTAGTTTAGGGATGTAAAAATGATTTAAGAAACACAAACCAATCAACATAATACATCACACCAATAAAATGGAGAAAATTCATACAATCATCTCAACAGATGAAAGGCATTTGATAAAATTGAGCATTCCTTCATGATAAAATTCCTCAACAAATTAGGCATAGAGATATCATAGCTCAATATATCAGAGGCTATACATAATAAATTGACAGCCAAAGTCATACTGAATGGGGGAAAAAAAGAATTGAACTGAAATATATAGTATTTATTTATTTTTAAATTTTATTTATTTTTGTATGTGTATGAATGCACTGTCTGCATGTAGGTCTGTGCACCCGCATCGTGCAATGCTGCAGAGGTCAGAAGAGGGTCTTGATCGGGGATCGAACCCGGGTCCTCTGCAAGAGCAGTCAGTGCTCTTAACTGTTAGGCTATCTCTCCAGCCCCATATAGTATTTATTATTTCCATAAAGATGTCATCTTGTACTGAACTTGTAGGATACACCGATATGAAATCATGAATACATGTCATTGACATTCACAGGTTTGTATAAGCAGTTAAGCCGAGAGCAAACTTACTTCACAAACAAGACATGGTTTTCAAGACAGGCCAGTTCATTTTCATTCTTTTGAGGTTTTAAAAAATATTTTATTTATTATTTATATTTTATGTGTATGAGTGTATTGCCTGCATGTGTGAAAGTGCACCCATGTCATGCAATGTCTGGAGTTACAGTTGTTAGCCACTATGTGTGGGTGCTGGGAATCTAACACAAGTCCTCTGCAAGAGGAGACATGCGCTGATGCTCTTAACCACAAAGTCATCTCTCCAGCCCCCTGAGGTTGTTTTTAAAGGGAGAGAAGGTATACTAGTTCCACAAAAACCCATTCATAATGACTTACCTACAATGAGTATAACTTTTCTAAAAGCAGAGGTCTAAAGTCTTTCAAACGGAACCCAGATTTGGTAGGCTAAGCAGCAGTATAATGCTATCAGTGTTTTAAGCTCTCTAAATCCTTGTTTCATTATCACTGATCATGAAGCCTTTCTACTCAAGCCTTCTTGTCTCATGGTCAGAAAACAGCAAGCTGTTCACCAACTCACATTCCAAGCATAGCAAGGCAAAGGAAAAGAACAGTGTCTACCAGAGTAGAGATGTAATAGAAACAGTTTCTGCTTTGTGTATTTGGTAGAAAAATGAAAGTTACTTCTGGGAAAGTTATTCAGAGTGATATTAGCATCCCACTCAAGGCTCATAATAGAGATGGAGTCATGGTCCTCCAAAGAGACAGGCTGAAATCTCAGTCTCTGATAATTCAGAGTGATGAAGTACTTGCAGACACAACCAAGTTAGAATGAGGTCATTAGGGTTGCATTGCCCGATATAACTAGTGTCCTTATAAGAAGGAGTAGAGACATGGAGAGGGGGATGTCTTGTGAACAAACAGACATACAGAAGGAACAATCTATATGTAGGTGAAGGCAGAGACTGAGCTTATCTACCATATGCCAAGCAATTCCTGGGTGAGCGACAACTGAAAAAAGTCAAGGAAGCATCCTCCCCCAGAGGCAGTGGAGGAGCATGGTCCAGCCAAGACTTTTATTTTGTAGTTCCAAACTCTACACATGTGAGAGAATGAGTTCATTTTTAGTCACCCAATTTGATGTGCTTAGGTATAGTATCCTAGTAAATAAATACCGTATCCAGTCTAGATTTGGAAGGGGTGCTACTTTCTCAGTGCCAGACCTTGAGAGGACAGTAATACAACACAGAGTCTACATAGAGAAAGGCATTCCTGGGTGTCATTCTGAGAAGGTTAACAAAACAAAACATTATTATAGGTCTATGACAGAATCAGAGAAGAAACAATAGATAATTGCAGCTAAGTACTGAGGTTTATGATAGGACAATGTTTTCTCATTTATGTACAAAAACATTTTTCTTTTAAGTTATACAGTTTGCTGTATCATATATTAAAGCTCAAAGTATGATCTACTTTAAAAGATGCTTTTTTAATAACTGTAAGATGCTTAGAAGCATTGGTTTTCAAGCCAGGCTTAGTGGCACATGCCTTTAATCCCAGCACTCGGGAGGTGGAGGCAGGCGGATCTCTGCAAGTTCAAGGCCAGCCTGGTCTACATAGTGAGTTCCAGGACAGCTGGGGCTACAGGGAAACCCTGAAACAAACAAACAAAACAACCCCCCCAAAACATAGGTTTTCATAGTTTAGGATTTTAGAATATTAAATTTAGTAATAAAATAAGAAATTTTTATGAAAAGGCTAATTACTTTGACACTAAGCTATTAATCGATGCCATTAAACAGTTGTTTAAATTTTAACAATTATATGTAAATTATAAAAATTATAAAAACTGTTAAGATGTAGTCATATATTTATATATATACACACACACACACACATACACACACACACACACACACACACACATCCTCTACCTGGTTAGAGTACAACAATGTGTCATGAAAAGGAAAAGAGGGAGATTTGAAAAGTGTTTGGGAGAAGAAATAAAAAAGATTGAAAGTACAGGCAGCTGGAGGGTAATAGAAAGCATTGTCCTTGGGAGGAAAGGAAGCAAGCTCATAGCAGAGAGCTGGGGGTGGTGGGGGAGGTACGACAGGTCAGTGGTAAAGTGCTTGCCTTGTAAGCTGAAGATCCCTGGTCTAATCCCTGGGACCTCAAAAGACAGAAGCTATCAGTACTACAGAAATTAACTGAGTAAGTATGAAGTCAAGTTCTTGAACTGGAAAACTGCTCTGAGAATCACCAGTTTTCACTATTTACAGCATAGATGAAATAAAATACATGTTATGATGATCCTCATTTAAATACTGATAAGGCTTGTGATTCTATACAGAGCGTGGAAGTTACTACTCTGTCCTAAGAAGTAAAAAAGTGAAGACTGAAAAATCGGTAACTCTTCCTGGATGCACCAAAGCAATAAGACAGGGTAACTTGTTCCTCTTAAGATTAAAGAAACAGGGGCTGGAGAGATGGCCAGCGGTTAAGAGCACTGACTGCTCTTGCAGAGGACCCAGGTTCGATCCCCAGCACCTACATGGCGGCTGAGAACCGTCTTTAACTCCAGTTCCAGGAGAACTCCAGTTCCAGGGGAATCCGACACCATCTTCTGACCTCCGAGACACTGCACGACACGGGTGCAGAAACCTACATGCAGACAGTACATTCGTTCACATACGGAAAAAAAAAAAAAATTAAAGAAACAGGAAATACAAAGGACAAAGAGACTTTAAAACTTACCAGAACAGAGAACAGAAATTGCAGTTGGAACCAGTCTCCAGGGTGGGAGAAGGAGATCTGTAACTGGAACTGATGAATTGCTGGAGACTCAAAGGTGACTAAGCCCAAGGGTTAAAACTTCCACTGGGTGTGTACAAGACTGGACCTGTAATTAGTCAATCATGGATGGGGAGAGGCTCACAGAGCCCAACCCCTACTGCTGAACTACTGTGTACAGGAGGATTCTAGTGGAGGGGCGGTTACAGTCTTCAGTTGTGTACCAGTGGATGAGCCCACCGGGCTCCAGTGGATGAGCCCAGGATCAGACAGAAGGCCCTGGTCAAAGCCAGGAGGTCACACAACAAAACAAAATGACATGAATGTGAGAAAGGGACTTGTAGGGAAGAAGGAAGATCGAGAGGTTGAAGAATGATAGAAAGGGGGGGATTATCAGAGTGCATTACACATGCATGACATTGTCAAAGAACACCTTTAATAAAAATGATAGGAAATGGGGGATTACCAGAGTGTAGTACGCACATGTATGAAACTGTCAAAGAACACCTTTAATAAAAATGATAGGAAAGGGTGGATTACCAGAGTGCATTACATACATGTATGAAATTGTCAAAAACACGTGTTAAAAGTAAGCAAACAATCAAGAAAACCCTCCAGGGAACCTAATCAATGGAGCCCAGGGACCACACTGTTTTGAGTTTACCTCCGGGAGCTCTGCCAGGTAGGTCCACCAAGTAAATACCAGAGGAAAATTCCTCAGCTTCTGGCAGGGGAAGGGGGACAGAGGCTATTTAACAAAGCCTAAATTCTTGTGATTTGATTAGGACTCAGCCAAACTGAAACAATGAAAATGTCCAACCCTAACCCATTCCCTCCATTCTGTCCTGCCTAACGGACAAGGGGACCCAAGAAGCATTTAAAAAATTCACAGAGACCCAGGCTCACAAAAAGGCGGAGACTAATCACAGGGCTACAGAACATTTTCCCTTCCTTGTTACTGTAAACCGAAGCTCCCTGAAGCAACCACATCTGTGTTGATTGATGATCTGCAGACTGATTACCGTTAGGTCCAGGCTTCCCAGAATCCTAAGGGGCACACAGGTGTCCACTTACCTGAGGCCCCGCCCCATGGGTATAAAGGGTGGACCCCAGCCGCCATCTCGCTCTCTCTGTCCCCCACCCTCTGTCTCTCTGTCCCCCCTCTCTCTCTGTCCTCCCCCCTTTCTGTTCCTCTCTGTCTCTGTCTGCCTCTCTGCCCCCTGCCATGCTGTCCGGTTCCACCACGTGTCCGCAAGTGGCTCACACTGGCAGTCCCACATGGAAGAAAAGTATGTTCCTGGAGTGACCTAAGCCTCACGTGCCTTTTATTGGGGTTTTGTGCGTTTTTGTTTTTTTTTTTATAACCTAATATTATGGTGCCATGGATTATACAAAGTCAATTGGAATTGCATTAATACATTTTGTGTAGAGTAACCAAGTTTTGATTTTATGGGTTTTCATCCATTTCAAAATACAATCAATTTTCATTTTTTTTACTTTTGTATGGATAGTTAATTTTTACAGGCTTTTGAGATTTTTACATCATTTGGCTTTTTAACAAACAGTGTTTTGGGTTTTTTTATATTTTGTTTACGAAATATTTGCCTAATTTTGATTTTGGCATTTTCCATTTCATTGTTTTTTTCTTTATAAAACCCATTTTATCCAAAATCATTTTGTGCCTGTTTCTGAATACAAGCGTCTTTCCACTAACTAAATTTATTCTCATTAAATTAGCAGGTAATATACGAAAGCCATCAGGTTTTCCTGCCTGCCCTGTCCACCATCCCTTGCAGGCCTACACCTAAGCAGATGTCTTAAACTCTAAGTGATTCTTTGTAAATGTGATAATTGCAATTAATGGTTCCACAGCCCTGGACAATGAAGGACAACTTTAGATAAAAGGGGATTTTTCCCATGCCGGGCGTGGTGGCACACGCCTTTAATCCTAGCACTTGGGAGGCAGAGGCAGGAGGATCTTTTGAGTTCAAGGCCAGCCTGTCTCAGAGGGAGTTCCAGCAGACCTTGGGGCTACAGGGGGCCCTGTCTCGAAAGACCAAAAAAAAAAAAAAAACGGAACGGGGGGGGGATTTTCCCATTGTTCAGAGTTAATGGATACAGTTAGGTCAGTGTGTCTGTCCAACTTGTCTATGTGTTATAACCATTGTTCATTGTGTCTTTGTAACTGTCACGTGCTCATTTTCTCCTTCTGTGTTTTTTGTCAAAACAAAGTGGCCACTTCAAACTTTTTATTCTATGTTGTGCACAAACGCTAAAACAAAAATTAAATTAAGTTTACTTTTGGCATGCCTCGAAATTATTTTTTCAAAGGCCTGATTTGAACCCGGGTTCCTAGGTTTCTACACTTGCTTATCTGAAGGTTTTATTATCTGTCCAAATTATTTTTTTTTCCACAAGGCATTAAACTAAAAATTTTCTTTTCATGAGTTTTTCTTGTTTCCAGATGCTGAAGACTGATTTTTTGACCACTTGCGCGATTCATCAACATATTTTTTCTTTTTTCTCATGTGCTAGTGCCACCGCCTCTGACCAAGACCATTTTAAATTGGATTCATCTCATAACTGTCTTGGAAGCTGGCATTGCTCCCCTGAATCTTCTCCTGAAGAAACACCTAAGTAACTTTGATATTGGTCAGTTCTTTAATATTATATATAATTCTGTGTGTTTCATCACTTGATTAAAAGTATTTCATAGTTCAATAGTTTTAGAACCAAAGGAAAGAATCAATGCCGCTTGGCAGTGCAACTTAATCAAAGCTGCATGTTTTAAATAATATTTCTAAAGGTTTTTTTTTTTTTCTATGTTATTACGCTTTAATATAATAGGATAAAAATCCTTTAAAGGAATGTGTGTGATAATGTGTGGGTATGTTGTATACTGCAACCACATTGTGAAACAGCATATTCAATAGTCTGTTACGTTGTGTATGTATTGCAACCTGCATGTGGTTCTGCTTAGTCACAACTTTACAAAGTGTCATTGCCAAATTTATTTATTAGAACCTTATTTATGAGTGTATGGATGAAGTACTGTTCGCTTTTTAAAATTCTAATAATTTAATTATGGCATATACAAGAAAATTGTGTTCCACCTACCAGTACTATATACCTTGTTAGAGCCTAAGTGAGAACAACATATATAGAGTTACCCATAAATACTAAAATTTTTACTATATTACTGTATATACTGTTGCACATGTTACTTTTAATATTTTATAAGAGAAATTAGGTTTTACTTCCAAGTGACCACAGGCAGTCCGAATGTAACCAATTTTTGGGTGAACCCTAAGTATTATCTGCCTGCTGCTGGTATGTGACTAATGCCCCCCCTTCCTTTTCCTTTCAAGTATAATATCAAAAATCTGAGGACAAGTGACATGGCCTTCATTTGAGAAGGTACTGTTGTTTAACCTCTTTATTATCTTGGATTTGTTTTCATGGGCTAAGTAATGTTACGAAATTTTGCCTTTCATAGTAAATCATGTACTTTGAGTACCTAAATTGACCTTCAGAGACCTTAAAGAAAAAATTGTAGAAGACTTATGAACTAGGTTTAATGCAATTGATACCCTGAGCTGAGAAACCTCAATAATTGCCGTATATTGGACTGCCCTGCCCATTGTGGGTGATGCCATTCTTGGCCAGATATTTCTATATTGTATACACTAGACTAAACAGGAGCCAGCAACACAATGCCAATAAGTAGCATCCTTTCCTAGCCTGATGCTGCAGCCACTACCAGGCTCCTACCATGAGTTTTATTATTGGTCAGAATAGTTTGCCAAAAAAGAAAAAAAAAAGCAATTAAGAATTTATTAACAGTGCTTAAGTCAATGTATCAACTTTACTTAGGAGTTGTATGGTAAAGTACCAAATTAATTCAAACATCTCTTGAGGTTTGCAACCACACTTAAGCTCCAAGTCTTATTTGGCAAGAGGGTTTGAAAGGGACAATATTTTGGCCCCCTACCCTCTAGTGACTTGGGTCTAGGTCCTGCATCAGCAACTTTTGCATGTCCTGTGGCAGCAGTCCCAGTCATCCTGGTCCAGGAGGTCTGAAGACTCACTTAAAAGGACTTCATCCTGCCAGTTCCAGTCAAGGGAGATCCGATGTAAGGAGAAACTCCTCATGCTTCAAGGAGAAGCTCTGGTCAAGCAAAAGCTGACTTTGTCCGTCACAGATGGAATGTTGAAGAAGCCAGCACAAAGGGCTCGTCCCAAAAACCCTGAGGACCAGAACCTCCAACTGACCTTAACAGCAAACAAACTTCATTTATCTGCGCTAACTGTGTGGTTTTAAACACCACAACAGGAACACTGTAATCTATAGAAGAGAAAAAAAATGAAATAGGTTTATTACCAGAGAGACAGGTGGAGAGACCTACTGTGCCAAGTAGGAATCTAATGTCATGTTAGAAAATATCTCAGAGATAGGTGAAGATTAATGTGTCATGCCAGAAAATACCACTTTTATATTCCATGGTTATGGCTCTCACTTCTGAGCTCCTTGCATTAAAGCTGGCCCTCATTCTAGTAGCTCTGTGTACTAAAACTTTCTTCCAATCCCTTACAACAGAAAACAGGTCCTTACCTTCTCCAGTTGGAGACTCTAGACAGGGACCCTCCAATTGCTAATGCACCCAGTAGCCCCCTGTTGGTACTGTGAAGTCCCCGCACTGGTATAGTCATATAAGACTCAACCAGCTTGTCTTTTCAATTGCAGAGAAAACGTCCACTAAGTACTGGCCACCATCAATCTGGACCAAACCCACCAGGCAGAGCATCCCAAGCAGCCAAAATGGGAAACCGGATTCTAACCCTCCAGCCTGACAGCTGTTTCCCCAAGACTTCGCCCCCGGATCAGCTCTGAAGCAGATACAGAAGAGAGAGAACAGCGCCCCATTTCCTTATCATAAGCAAAAAGCTGGAATGTTAGGTCCAGGCTTCCCAGAATCCTAAGGGGCACACAGGTGCCCACTTACCTGAGGCCCCATCCCATGGGTATAAAGGGTGGACCCCAGCTGCCATCTCGCTTTCTCTGACCTCCTGCTCTCTCTCTGTCCCTCTCTGTCTCTGTCTCTGTCTCTCTCTGCCCCCTCCCTCTACCCTCCCCCCTGCCATGCTGTCCGGTCCCACCACGTGTCTGTAGATGGCCCATGCTTGCAGTCCCACATGGAAGTAAAGCATGTTCCTGGAGTGACCTAAGTCTCATGTGCCTTTTTGTGGAATATAATGCTTTTCATAACCTAACAATTAGCACTTCAGGATTGTGGAGAGGTGCAGTGTCATGGAAAGCCCAAATCTTATTGGCTATCTCTAGTCCTCTTAAAAGGCATTTATCAAGAACCTCTGTATTGGACTTAACTTTTTTTTCTTTTGTCTTTTTGAGACAGGACCACTGTGGGTGGTGCCATCCCTTAGGCAGCAGGTGGACCTGGGCTGTAAGAGAAAGCTAGTTTAGAGCTTAGAGAGATGGCTCAGTAGTTAGAGCACTCACTGTTCTTGCAGAGGACCTGGGTTCTAGATCCCAGTACCCACATGGCACCTAACAGTCACCTGTAACTCCAGTTCCAGGGGATCTGACACTGGTTTCTGACCTCCACTGGTACTGCATACACATGGTCCACTTACATATACCACAGGTAAAACACTTATACACGTAAAATAAAAATAAACTTTGGAAAAAAGAAAAATAGTTGGGCAAGCCATTGGAAGCAAAATGGTAAGCA
The DNA here is from genome assembly GCA_009823505.1 of Rhizomys pruinosus. Lineage (NCBI taxonomy): Eukaryota > Metazoa > Chordata > Mammalia > Rodentia > Spalacidae > Rhizomys > Rhizomys pruinosus. The sequence goes on along the minus strand of VZQC01013958.1, from coordinate 285,075 downwards.
GTGTTTCTCTGTGATCTCTGCTTCATTTCCTGCCTCCAGGTTCCTGCTTCAAGTTTTTGTATTGGCTTCTGTGGGACAGTAATCCTGGACTCTGACATATCTTGAGTGTGTGCAGGCTACCAATCTGCTTAGCACACCAGGCAGAGGAAAGGATGCAGGGCAAGCTCTGTTTTCAGCTAGCATGAGCTCAGAAGTCATGAGTTGGCTTGCTTGTCAGCAGGCCCCTCTTCTAAATATACCCTATGAGCTGGGATGACGATGATGATGTGGAGATCTAAGATTGGTCCCTGTCCTAGTTTGTCTTTCCATTGCTGTGACAAAACACTCTGACACCAACTTGGGGAGGAAAGAGTTTATTCAGCTTACATCTCCTGGGTCACATTTCATCGCTTAGGGAGCCCAAGGCAGGAACTCAGGGCAGGAACCTGGAGGCCATGGAGGACTGCTGTTCACTGACTTGCTCTCTACTGGCTTGCTCTCTGGCTCATGCCCAGCCTGCCTTCTTATACTGTCACTGCTCAACAATCAAGACAATACACCACAGATGTGGCCACAGGCCAATCCAATGGAGCCAATTCCCCAACCGAGGCTCCCTCAACCCAGGTGTGTCAAGTTGACACCAAAGCTATCCAGCACAATTGACCCCTTGTCAACTTGACACACAAACACATCACTATTAAACCACCTTTCCAGTTCTTATCCCCAAAGTATGATGTTAACACTAATCACAACCTAAGACAGTACATCCTTAAAAGCCCCACAGTCCTTAAAATGTCCAAACACTTAAAAGTCCAGTCTATTAAAAGTCTCTTAACTGTGGGCTGCTGTAAAATCCAAAACAAGTACTGTCTTATTTCAAAGGGAAGAATCAGGCACTCTCAAACAAAACCTAAGTCCAGCAAGTAGCTCAAGGCTGGACACCTGGGATTCACTCACGATCTTCTGGGCTCCAAAGGGTCTCGGCAGCTCCCCCTCTCCGACTCTGCCGTCCGTGGCACACTCATCTCGCAGGCCCAGGCCGACTCCATTCTACACCTACCGCTGCTCTTGGTGGTCGTCCCAGGGTACCGGCATCTCCAAAAAGCTGGGGTCGCTACTGAAACTGAGGCAGCACCTTCACCAATGGTCTCTTCTGACCTCTCCTGGTGCAAAGCCTCAGCTTCTCTCCATGACCCCTGCAATCCTGGGGTCTTCACAGCAACCGAGGTGCACTTCCACCAATGGTCTTTCCTGACCTCTCACAGTGCCAAGCCTCGGCTGCTCTCTGTGACCCCCTCAAATTTCAACACCGGAACCATATAGGAGACTCTTACACGTTACCAAGTCCGGCTTCTGGCTCAAGATGGAGGCTCAGGCCCTTTCTGGGTCACAGCTTCTGTGTGCTGACCTTGAAGATATTCTCCCCAGAAGATTTCACCTCAGTGATGCTGGTCTCTTGTTACTTACAGCTGATTTTTCAGCCCCAGCTAACCAGCATCAATTGCCCCAGTACCACAAAAGTTTCACTTCAGGTTCTGGTCTCTTGTTACTTACAGCTGATTCTCCACAGCCCCAGCTGACCAGAACCCACAGATTACACAGTCCTGATGATCTCTGCTCTCCTTTGAAACTAGAAACTTCACAAGCCAGGCCTCCATCTTCTACAACTCCTTCAGCAAAACTGCTCCAAGCTCCACAGCAACAATCTTTAGGCATTCAATGATCTTCCCAGCCCAAAGTTCCAAACGCCTCCACAATCCTTCCTCAAAACAAGGTCAGGTCTGTCACAGCAATACCCCACTCCTCTGGTACCAATTTCTGTCCTAGTTTGTCTTTCCATTGCTGTGACAAAACACTCTGACACCAACTTGGGGAGGAAAGGGTTTATTCAGCTTACATCTCCTGGGTCACATTTCATCACTTAGGGAGCCCAAGGCAGGAACTCAGGGCAGAAACCTGGAGGCCATGGAGGACTGCTGTTCACTAGCTTGCTCTCTACTGGCTTGCTCTCTGGCTCATGCCCAGCCTGCCTTCTTATACTGTCACTGCTCAACAATCAAGACAATACACCACAGATGTGGCCACAGGCCAATCCAATGGAGCCAATTCCCCAACCTAGGCTCCCTCAACCGAGGTGTGTCAAGTTGACACCAAAGCTATCCAGCACAGTCCCTGAGAGGTGATGGCATGCGATGTAGTGGCTACCCACCCCAAACCTCTAGAAGCTGTTACATAGAATAAATGGATTTCATAGATTTGCACCACCTGACCTGGTCCCCAGGCTCTTACTGTGTGGGGACTTGGTTGTGGGGCTATCAACCCCACAGCTGGCTCTTCAGTTCATTTGGTCTTGGGAGCCAGCAACTCTACAACTATGCATTTGGCCATGGAATTATCAGTTCCACAGCTGTGTGTTCAGCTGCAGGGCCATCAGCCACAAGTGAATGCTTTCTTCAGTATGTCCAACCCTGAGGTCAATAGCCCCTCAGGCTTCCCTCAATGTTTGTAGGATGAAATGAAATCTTTCCTTCCCAAATTGTGTTTCATCAATAATTTATCATCGCAAAAGAAAAACTAACTAGAACAATGATTGTTTATGTGTTAACTCATCAGACCACTAGCTTCTGCCAGCCCAAAGCTAAGAAGAAGAGATTTCCCTGCTCTGCTATAACCCACCTTCCCAATGTCTCTATCAACATCTTTGGTAAAGTTATTGATTTCTTTTTTTTTTAAATCAGGGCCAGGAGTTTATGAATGTACGTCTGCATGGAGGTCTGTGTACCCGTGTTGTGCAATGCCGTGGAGGTCAGAAGAGGGGGTCAGATTCCCCCTGAACTGGAGCTAAAGACAGCTCTCAGCCACCATGTGGGTGCTGGGGATTGAACCTGGATCCTCTGTAAGAGCAGTCGGCACTCTTATGTGCTAGGCCAGGTATTGATTTCTTATTTTCTTCAGTTTTGTGACTATAAATGTTCACACAGCTTCTTCCACAGAAGAACTCGGCACCCAGGGCAACCTGGATCCATGTCCAGGGGTCATGGCTAAACACACATATGAGGCTCTGAATGCATGGTTTCATATTCCTTTTGGAATAACAGCTGCGTTTTATGTTGCCATCACTGTAGTGGCCCACTATTTACGGCCTATTTACAGGCTCTCTTTTCACTCAGTACATCATCTTATGGCTGGCTATCAGAAAAAAACAACAAAGTCAAGCTAAAAGGTAAAAATATTACAATTTAAAGAGCTAGAGCAGCATTAGTACCCATCATGAGAAGACTGAAGAGATTAATATAATGAGGACTCTAAGGATAAAGTGCAGAGAGTCTAAGACAGATGGGCAATAAAATCAGAGAGATGGAAAGCATAAAACAGAACTAAAAATGCTAGAGACAAAAAAATTACTGTTACATAAATGAAGAATGCCTTTGATGACCTTTTTAATAGACTGGACATGGCTGAGGAAAGAATCACTGAGTGTATGTGTTCAACAGAAACTTCCAAACTAGAAAAGCAAAACAAAGATTGTAAAAATCAGAGTAGAACATCCAAAGACTGTGGGTTTTGAGGGAGCTCTTTCCTGGGTGTCATAAACTCATAAACGATGCCTACCCCCTCCTTATAACAGACTAACAGGAGCGTGTGTGTATGTTGGGGGGGGGACTTCAAAGCAGCCACATAGGAAAGGCTTCATCCAGCATGGATGATGGCTTCCCCATAGTCCCCAGATGGTACTCCCTCATTTACCCTCATTAGCCTACATACTTTAGCATCTCCCAAGACTTGGATGTTATGCAAATTAGAGCAGAATTGAATATAATTGGTGGGGAGACACTGGAGGGAATGGCTAACATCTTAGGTGAGAGTCCGATGACCCTTCTGGCTCCTCCTTTTCTGAGCAAGCTCAACAGCTCTCAAGCCTGCTTATGACAGGCTCTAATAAGCAGACACAGGTGAGATGATGAAGATGATGGCTGCTTTGCTTGGAGGATCACATTCCACAATGGTGAGATAACTATAAAATGTACAAGTATGTATAGTAGGAACACTAGAAGGAGAAGAAAACGATAATCAGAAATGTTTGAAAGAATGATAACAATGTTTAAAAAACTAATTCTGAACACCAAACCATAGATTAAGGAAGTTCAAAGAACACCAATAAGGATAAATGTCAACAAATAAAGCAAAAGCTGGACATGGTGGTGCATTCCTGTAATTCCCAACACTCTGAGGCAGGTAGATCATGAGCTTGGGGCATGCGGTCTACATAACAAGTTCCAGGCCAACCTGAGATACATAGTAAGTTCTTGCCTTAAAAGGAAGGGCTGGAGAGATGGCTTAGCAGTTAACAGCCCTGGCAGCTTCTGCAGAGGACTGGAGTTCAATTCCTAAAACCCACAATAGCCTTTAACATCCATCTCTAACTCCAGTTCCATGGGATCTAACACTCTGTTCTTATGTCTACAGGCACTGAATGACATGGGTGCATACAAGCAGGCAATATACACATACACATAAAATAAAAATAAAGCCTAAAAACAAAATACCAAAATAAAAAATATGAAAACAATACCCCCCTAAATATTTCAAAGCACAGAAAATCATAGAAAAAAACATGGGACTGGAGAGATAGCTCAGCAGTTAAGAGCACTGACTGCTATTGCAGAGAACCCTGGCTTTGAGTCCAGCACCCACATGGCAGCTAACAACCATCTTTAACTCCCATTCCAGGGAAATCTGATATCCTCTTCTGACCTCTGCAGTACTGCACGACATTGGGTGCACTTAGATACATGCAGGCAATACACTTGTACACATAAAATAAATAATAAATAGAATATTAAAAAGGAAAACACTGAAGGATACTAGTTTAATAATTCCTTATTTATAAAGGCACAAAGACAAAAATTGCCTCTGGTTTTTCAGAAACTCCTCAATTAAAGAGGGAGAAGCAAGATATTTGAAGATTCTAGGGGAAAGAAACCCAATCTAGAATTCTGTACTTTGTGAAATAATATTTCAAAAGAGGAAAAGAAATTGATTCCTTAAAGAAAAAATTATCAGTAGACATGTAAGAAGTATTAAAGAAACTCTTAAGATATAAAGAAACAATATAGGTAAAATATTCATATTTGAGTTGGAGATTTGGCTCAGTGGTGGAGTGCTTGCCTAGATACGCAAGGCCTGGGATTCAGTCCCTAGAACTCAAGGAATGAGAAGAGGAGGAGAAGGAGGAGGAGGAGGAGGAGGAAGGGGAGGAGGAGGAGGAGGAGGAGGAGGAGGAGGAATTGAATTTCTTACAAATGAAAGTTTAATATTAAGAGTTCAAGAAGAATCACCATTCCTTCCTGTTCTGGATAGCTTTAGGGTCAACTTGACACACCTGGGTTGAAGGAGTTTTGTCTTGATTGTTGAGTGATGTTAAAGGGCCCAGCCCATTATGGGTGGTGCCACCCCTGGGCAGGTTGTTATGTACAGTATAAGAAAGCAAGCTGAGAGGCTGGAGAGATGGCTTAGCAGTTAAGAGTACTGACTGCTCTTGCAGAGGACCCGGGTTTGATTCCCAGCACCCACATAGCGTGTAAGAACTGTCTTTAACTCTAGTTCCAGGGGAATTTGACGCCCTCTTCTGACCTCCACAGCATTGCATGACATGGGTGCACCAACCTACATGCAGACAGTTCACTCATACACATAAAAGTAAATAAATAAATAAATAAATAAATAAATAAATAAATAAATAGAAAAAAACCTTAAAAACAAAAAAAAAGAAAGCAAGCTGAGCATGGGCACGGGAACAAGCCAGTAAGCAGCATTCCTCCATGACCTGTGTTTCCACTTCTGCCTCCAGGTTCTTGGCCTGAGTTCCTAACTTGATTCGGGAGATGTGAGCTGAATAAACCCTTTCCTCCCCAAGTTGGTAGTGGCCAGAGAGTTTTGTCTCAGCAATCAAAGAGAAACTAGAACACTTCCCTATTTTCTCTTATCCATCCTCCCTCAAACTCAAAAGTCTTAAGATATATCACAGGTATGCTCTAGACTACATGAAGTTTTCTGTTACTATAGGTATCTGGGGGGCAGGATGAATCCATTATGGCTGAGTGTAAGAGAGCTGGCTTCTTTCCCCATAACCTAGAGGCAGGGAATGGGAGCCGCTCCCACTTGTCATATTGAACATCAGGCATCTGCAGCCCAACCCCCAAGGGAGTGTAGCTTGAAGAGTAGCCTTACCCCTCCTGAGGTACATCTGCCCTGTCCTGAGGGGAAGGAGGGCAACACTACATTTTTCCTACTGTTGCTGAACAGCTTCTCCTCTGTCCCACCCACCTCCTGGTCAAAGAGCCCAACAAAAGTATTTAAGTGCGTAAACCCCTGCAATAAATGAATTTTGCTTGCTGACACAACGCCCAGATCTTTCTTTGGATCTGTTTGGTTTACCGAAATCTGGGGACCTCTCTGCTCCCTCCCACTTCTCTCCTTGCTGGCTGGCAGGCAGTCCAGCCACAGCCAGGCACCACTGCCATACCTAGGGCAGGGAGGTTGGTGACATGGGAGGTGGGAACCTCATGACAGGGAGGAAGCCAACAGATATCCATTGTGAAACATACAGAGGCAAATCCCTTAGCTTTTCTTCCAAAGGAATTTGGACATTTCCAGCACAGATCCTTTTGAAAACTTCTGCAGCAAGCATTTCAAACAAATCCACATGTCTCTGGAGAGTTACACACAGTAACTTAGCACGAAGGCTACACTAAGCCATTTTTGTTCAAGTATTCTGTTCCCAACATGAAAGACCTCGTGAGGATTTCTGTGCCATGGTTCCCTTGCATGAGCTGAAGTTTCCAAAAGGGATGCTTTGCATTTCAAGTGTCTTCACACTAAGTCTTTGGTCCTCTTGACTTCCAGGAGGAGTCAGACACGTATTGTGGTCTGAAGCCTTCATTACTCAGTCTGGTTTTTCCCATTGCCCTCTGAGTGTCTGAAAGTGCATGTATCAACACAAAATTATTGATAGACAACTATAATTTGAATTTTATATATTTTTTCATATAAAACATACTATTAAAAATAAATATTTCGATTTTCTTCAAACACACTTTTTAGGGACTAGGAAGATGGCTCAGTTGGTAAAGTGCTTGCCATGAAAGCATGAGTATCTGAGTTCGGATTGTTATGCCCTGAATCCAAGACCCTCGCAGACCACCAGGAGACAGACACTGATGCAAGGGCAGAGAATCTTTTTATTAGCTAGCTTAAGCCAGGGCTGTTCCGGTACCTGGCGCAGCAGGACTGGGAAGAGGCTCTGTGCCCCGAGGCTCCGAGGCTCCAAGGCTCCGTACAAGCACTCATTTTAAAGGGAAAGATCGCAAGCAGGGGGGTTTCCAAGCCTTGGCATTACAGAATTGGTGGGCTTGTATAACTCAACAAAAACGTGCGCGGGGGTAGGCTGTGGGTTTGGTGGGGTTGTCAAAGACATATAGTTCCTGGGATTGTTGGGTTGTCAAAGACATAGTTCTTGGGATTGTTGGGTTGTCAAAGGAATATAGTTCCTGGGATTGTTGGGTTGTCGAAGACATATAGTTCTTGGGATTGTTGGGTTGTGAGAACATACTTATCTGGCCTTTGCATTGACTACCTGAAACAGTTATTTCAAAAAACATGTCTATCCTTATCCCTACACAGTCTTCCTGCAACTTGTGGGAACATGCTTATCTGGTCCCTGTAACAGTTATCTCAAAGCCTGATCCTTACACAGTCTTCCTGCAGAACTTTTATGGTAGGTGGCAGTTCTCCCTTTGTCTAGGATGGAGACTTTGGTATGGTCAGCAGAGTAGGTTTTTAACTCGTTGCCCTTCAGGATCTCCAAGTGCTCATGTAAGAAGCCAAGTGTGGCATGCACACTCCTGTGATCTCAGGACTGGGGGGGACAGGACTGGGGGGGCTTGGTGGTCAGCCAGTCTGAGTGACTTGGTAAGCTCCAGTAGAGACCCTCTCTCAAAAAAGAAGGTAGAAAACACTGGGTGCTGTGGCATACACCTTTAATCCCATCACTCTGGAGGCAGAGGCAGGCAGATCTCTGTGAGATCAAGGCCAGTTTGGTCTACACAGTGAATAGCAAGTTCCAGACCAGGTGGAGTACAGGGAGATCCTGTCTCAAAATACAAAACAAAACAAAAAGGATGTGGACCTCTGGCCTCCACACACACGTACATACATACACATATACCTGCACACAAAATGCATACATGCATTTGCACACAATAAATTAATTTAATAAATTAAAGATCAAAAAATAAAACTGTATTTTACATCATATTAGATGTATAGAAAAGTTGTACTGATAGTGCTGTGTTCCATACAACCGTTGTCTATGGCCACACCACCCTGAACGCGCCCGATCTCGTCATATAACCCTCACACACTTCCCCAATTACTAACACCTTATACTTAACAATTTTATAATTAGTGAGCCAATATTAACACATATTTTTCAGATTTTCTTCATTTACATCATGCCCTTTTCTGGGTATTCCAGGATTCCATTCAGGATAACCTCCTATTTGTGATGTTTTCTGAGGACAGTGGAGTTTTAGGTACAGGCCAGTATTTAGCAGTCCATTGTCTTAACCACTTGTCACCTCATCCTCTGATCAGTATCTTAACAAAATCTCCTAATTGAAATTGCTGCTTTTCTCTTGGCTAGACTGCAATTATGTGACTTTGGGAAGATCACAGAAATAAGGTGCCATTTTTTTTCTCTTTTTTGAGACAGGGTCTTCCTGTAGCCCCAGCAGGCCTGAAACTCATTATGGAGACCAAGCTATCTTTGATCTTATATAAATCCTCCTGCCTCTGCCTCTGCCTCCCAAATGCTGGCATTAAAGGCATGCCCCCTCCCTTATAAAGTGCCAGTTTCCTCTAACATGATATGCTATCATTGCTATTGATTTTAATCACCTGGCTGGGGTTAATGTTTGTCAGTTTTCTTTTTTGTAAAAGTAGCCTCCACTTTTCCATACTGCAGTCTTTGGTACCTTGGGAATTATTATTTTTTTCAGTTTTTTTTTTTTTAGACACAGTCTTTGTGTAGCCCCAACTGGCCTGTCACTCACTATGTAGATTGGGCTGGCCTTGAGCTCACAGAGATACACCTGCCTCTGCCTCCCAAGTGCTGGGATTAAAGGGATGTTCCACTGCGCTTGGCTGGTGTCTTGGGTTTTTGTTAAAATATTTTGTTTATTATTTTTGAGAGTATTCCTTGCATGTATGTAAGTGCAGCCATGCCATGCAATGCCTTCAGAGGTCAGAAGAAGGCATCAGAGCCCCTGGAACTGTAGTTAAGGATGTTCATTAGTCACCATGTTCTAGGAGTGGAAGCTGGGTCCTCTGCAAGAATAGTCAGTGCTCTTAACCATTGAGCCATCTCTCCAGCCCTGGTACCTCAGTTTTTATAGATATCAAACTATAAATTACTTGCGCTTCTTTGTCTTGACATTGCCCTCAGAAAGATTTGACTCCTGCTCGGTTATTGGATCTGTGCCACTCTCGAGACTTGGGACCCTCTGAATGGAAAGCCATCTGAGGTTCCAAGAGGAAGCCGCTACCTTCAGCCAGTTGCTTGGCTTGGCATGCAGGTGCAAGCTAAAAAGCATTCCACTTATACTCGGGTATGGCCTAGAAGTCAGTGGAAGAACAAAGTCTGAGTAGCATCAGTAGTGTACTTTGTATGGAAGCAGAGATGGTCAGAGGTAGAAATAAATAGGCACAGGGAGGGTGGTAATGGCACAGATAGACAACAGAGATTTAGAAAGAGAATATTTGAAAGATTAGGAATGAAAGGGCCTGGAACAACAGTGTGAGTATACATAGGGAGGTGGGAATCATATGTAAAGTTTTCATAGGTTAATGCCTGTCAAATGTGATTATCAAATGCTCAAAATGATTCGACCAATTGGTACAAATTGTCCTTTGGCTACCCTAAATTAATTTGACAAGCAAATGGAATTAATGGAGACTACCTACTGGCTCATTTGCATGAAACTCCACTCATCAAGGATGGTCTAGGAACCCCTGTATGGACAACCTACCAATAACGAAGTTAATAAAATAGTGCTTTTCTTTAGAAAACCAGTTTATACTTAGTGGAAATTGAAATATTAAAGTTCTTTTATCCTGGAAAAATCAGTGGTTCTTTCCCATTGGAATAGACACCTATCTATTCCTGGCTTAGGGTTTGACTTTCTTACTGTCAAAATCAGCAAAAATTGTAATCCATGGATTTGCTATGCCTAATCCATAGGCTTAGAACACCAGCACATGGTATCACCCAACCAGTAGTTTCTTTTCACAGTGAGGGAGCTTCGGGAGAGCCTGACTATAGAATCTCCTGATTGTATAATATCTAATACATGTATGAATTTCTGGTCAAAGGTGCAGCTAAAAATGTATTCAGCAAGGATGTATCTGTGATAGAATATATGAGAAGAGTAAACAAGGGATAGATGAAAGAGTGGCTGAATTATCATCATTCCAGAGTGGTCTGCTGGGCACCTCCTGGCTTTTTCTTTCTTTTCTCTCTCTCTTTTTTTTTTTTTTACCAAAATAGCATGCTGTTGCCAGGAAATATATAGTAAGATTTCCTTTATTATTAATCATAGTTGTGTATCTGTATATAGTATTTGTGTTATAGCCAGATATATCCCATCATTGCATATCTATTGGATTTGAAGTTTTGATGCCAGGTCTAAACCACTCTGGGTAACTGCTGTACTGACAATGCAAACAGACTGATGAACATACAAGGCACAGATACTTGAGAACAACAGAAAGCTTTTAGCTATGTGAAGGACACAGAAGACTGTTATGACAGACAGAAAAGCCAGCAATATTAAATAGGATTATGGGGCCTCTAGAAGAAGTACTAAACCTCAAAAACAGATGTATGGTTGTGGAAGTGAAATTATAAATGAAGAAAGAGCTGAAGGACATCTTCCTTTGTCCCATCATAGACACATACAGAAAAATATAAACAGAAAAATATAAACAATTTTTGATATTTTGCTATCACCTGGAAAATACTACCACCACCAGGAACTATGATAGTACTAATAAATCAAGCCAATATTTATTAAAAGGCTGTACTATACTTGGATTACTCCCAAGAATCTTATCTGACAACTTCATTTAACTTTGTACTTCAGATACTAACAGATGTACAAAATGTCTAAGCACAGAGACAGAAATATAGAAATCCCTTTTTTTATTAGTATTCCATAATGAAATCTTAAAATAATTAGGTTGACCAAATGTTTTTGTTGTTTTTGTAATCAATTTCATCTGTTCTTAGTGTCTAAGAACTTGTCTTAATATTTTCTGTACAATATGTACTTTGTATTCATGTTGTTCTGTTTTCAAATTTAAGTTTGTTTAATAAGTATATGAAAGAGATGAAATAAAAATGTTACATTACAATTAAGATTTATAGTTTTTGTTTAAAACTCATAATTCTATTTAAATTTTTTTGTGTGTGTGTACTTTTGGCTTATATTGGTTCATCTTCTCGGTATTCATCTTCCTCTTCCCCTTTCTCTTCTGTATCTTCTTGTTCCATGTCTTCTACAGACTTACTAAGTGTCTTATTTTTTTCCAGTGACATATTTGGAACCTGAGACTGTATTATTCAAACAATTATGACACATATTTTAAAACATGATGTTCTCAGTAAGAAAATGAGCATGCACAGTGGATCACACACAAGTGGGCGGGGCACTTCCCAAGGTGGATACCAAAATTGGTAATCTGTAAATAAAGAAGCAATTGAAAGCTGGATTTCATATAGTGTGGTTAAATTATTCAAGAAACAAAGAACAGCAATATGTACACGTGGCTTGTTCACGATCTGCATTACCTAGAAAGAAAAGGAAAGACTATAAAGAATTACACAAAATTTTTCTACCTCTGTAAGGACTTCACCTTACAGGCAGAGATAAACAGTGCTACCACTCTTCACATTCTGAGGGATCATGTCATGACCTTTGATGTCCCCCTCCAATTAGCAATTGAGAATTAACTGTTACTATCTTTTAGTAAAAGTTAGCTGGGTTGGGTGGACAATGTCAGTGCAGAGCCGAGGATCGTGGATCTGGTACTGGTTCTGTGACCCTAGCTACTTGACTTCACTTCTGTGCTCTAAATGTTCTTCCCACTCTGACAACCTCCAACCCTGCAATATCCCTTATTTCTATCTCTTTCTCCTCTGACCTTACCTCAACTTAACATTATAGATTTGCATATTTCTCATTTAATTCTTATTTGGAGACTTTCAGTTGCTTTTCATTTCTGAGATGGCAGAGTTAAGTCTACTGCCTGACATTCACTGCTTTTAGCTATTTGTTCAGTGAGGTCACAACACTTTTCCAGAAACAAATTCCTTTTCATTTGCTCAAATGGTTAGAGTGGGTCAGATAATCATTCTTGATTTCTACTAAGTGGATAAAGAAGTGTGTACATGTAGAAAGCTAATGTCAATGTGGGCTTTTTAAAATTGGTATTGTTTCCGGGGGCTTAGAATTTAAATTTTAGCCACTTCAGAGATGAACTGAGCTCCTATTATACCTTTAAGGTTATTTTGGCTGTTTTTGGTTTTATTTCCTATCTTCTGCAGATTTTCTTCATACAGTATATGAGTGTCTATTGATCCTTTAATAAAATTAATAATATAGTTCATTCTTTCTTGGTACCTGTCTTCACTTCTCATCACTAGTTTTCATTTATTTCATTCTTTTTATAGTTGTATTTGATTAAATATCTTACCCTTCTCAAAAGGGCAAAGATTCAGAAAACAAGAACAAAAACCACTGGTGAGGATGTGGAGAAAGGGGAACTCTTATTCATTGCTAGGTGAAGTGAAAACCGGCGCAGCCCCTACAGAAATCAGTATGGAGAATCCTCAAAAGTTTGAAATTGATCTACCATAGGATCCAGGCATACCCCTCTTGGGCCTATACCCAAAAGATTCCATACCCTACTACTGAAATAGCTATTCATCCATGTACATTCCTGCCCTTTTTACAATAGCGAGAAATTGGAAACAACTTAGATTTGTCCATAAACTGATAAATGGATAAATGAAGATGTGGTACATAAATACAATAGAATATTATTCAGCTTGTAAAATATAAAATTATGGCTCAGGCATGCATGTCTTTAATCCCAGCACTTGGGAGGCTGAGGCAGGTGGATCTCTGAGTTCAAGGCCAGCCTCGTCTACAAAGTGAGTTCCAGGACAGCTGGGACTAGGGAGACCCTGTCTCAAAAAGACCAAAAAAATTTATGAAGTTTGCATCTTCAACATCTAAATTTATATCTATTGTTTATCAGCTTCCAAAAATGATTTGTTATTTATGTGTGTGTGTGTGTGTGTGTGTGTGTGTGTGTGTGTGTGTGTGTTTGTATCTGTGGAGGTGGGAAGAGGGTGCTGGATCCTTTGGAGCTAGATTCATTGGCACTTGTTATCTGTCCTACATGGGTGCTGGGAACCAAACCTGGGTCCTTTGGAAGAGTAGCAAGTACTTTTAACAACTAACCTGTCTCTCCAGCTCATGCTTATCATCTTTTAACACATATCTTTGGCTCCTGGATATAAATGATAGGAAACATTAATCTATATCCTTCTCCTCCCAATCAGTTATATCATTTTTATTTTTATCACTTTTTATTAGGAAATTTTGTTCTTTCACAATTTCGTAAATGTACAGTGTGTATTGATTACATAATTTTTGTCTTGTTAAATTTATCTTATTTACATTTGGCTTGGTAACTATAATAATCAGATTTGATTTATTAATTAGGATATAATTATTATAAATATTTATTTCAGTGTAGTTTTCCCATTTAACTTTTTGATGAAGGCTGTCTTCTAGTTTATTGAGTAAGAGGTCATATGAATTTTGCTCCAAAAGTGACTGCATGTTCTCAGAACAATTGTCTATTTTCCTATTCTTAAATAATAAGTTTAGCTATATTAAAACTTTTGGGTGATTCTTTACATATCAAGGACAAATGGGCTATTCGAGTGTGTCTTAGTACTGAATGTTATAGTCGAGAAATTTGAGGACAAATAGATTTTTCTCTTTATGGGAGACTGTCAATAGCCAATGTGCAAATTGCTACCACACCAGTGTAAACTTGATTCTATATTGTAAAGTCTAAATCAGAAACTACAGTTCTATGAATTCTTTCCTCTAACTTCAGAATAAAATTTTACAATGCTTAAAACACAAGTAACATTTGAGAGTTGTTAGAGAACTGGAAATCTTAAATTGTGGCTACAAGCCAGAAGGAAACACAGATGATACAAGAGTTACAGTAGTCACTTGGTGAAACAGAGAACTGTTGGCTTTGTTGTCATTTCTCTGCCTTTGGTATCAACTTGGCCTGACCTGGGCTTCTCTAGTGTTTACAGTGTTCTTAAAAACTGTATTTGCCCTGAACAAACTGTCAGCCCATGAAAGGAAACAGCCAGAATTGACCAGAATCCAAGTCAACAGCTCCAGAGAGAGAGGACAGTTTTACTTCTCATCCACCTGTGCCCCTTTTCTAAGCCTAGGGAACAATCTGCGGAAGAGGGGGCGTGGTAGAATGTAAAGGCTGCGATTGGGGTGAACGGTGAAACTACAGCGATGTAGTCTGGACACTCATTTGATCAACTTGATTGAACAAACAACCTGTCAACCTCCACTGAATGGTGGGACTGTGGGGGTTTGGGCACAACAGTCTATAGATTGGTTTTGCACGAAGGATGCTTATACTCATGGATTATCACTTATAGCTAAAAAATGAAAAAAAAAAAACCTGAAAGATGCAGGACAGTTATGGCAGAATACATGATCTGGGATGGGGTGGGGGTTGGGGGGGAAGGGAAAGGGAAATATGCCTGATCTGAATTGGAAAATGATGTACGAAATGCACAAACCATCAATAAAATTAAATAAAAAAAAACTATATTTGCTGGGGATCGAACCTGGGTCCTCTGTAAGAGCGGTCGGTGCTCTTAACGGCCGAGAACTGCCTGAAACACCAATTCCAGGAGAACTCCAGTTCCAGGGGAATCCGACGCCCTCTTCTGACCTCCGTGGCATTGCACAACATGGGTGCACAAACTTGCATGCAGACAGTACATTCATACACATACAGAAATAAATAAAATTGATTAAAAATAAATAAATAAATAAACTATATTTGTAGGCTGGAGAGATGGCCTAGCGGTTAAGAGCGCCGACTGCTCTTGCAGAGGACCTGGGTTCAATCCCCAGCACCCACATGGCGGCTGAGAACTGTCTGTAACTCCAATTCCAGGAGAACTCCTGTTCCAGGGGAATCTGACACCCTCTTCTGACCTCCATGGCATTGCAGGACATGGGTGCACAAACCTACATGCAGACAGTACATTCATACACATAAATAAATAAATAAAATAAAATAAAAAATAAAAAAACTATATTTGCTATGTTAAACACTTCTTTGCTAGAACATGCAAAGTTGCTGATTTTCTCATGCAAGTAGACTGTTATTCTCTCTAATACATGATTTTACATTTTTGCTTGCATACTTAAAAAATTCTTTTCCACTGAAGTCTATGAATTTACTGTGTATGTCTACTACACTGGCCACTTTGTGCCACTTTTCTTGACACATAGTGCTCATTTCAATATTTAGAGTTGATCTTTTCATTTCCATAGAGATGCTTTTGTTATTTAATTAAATATGTATATATCTATCCTTAGTTTTATTTTCTGCTGCTATTTCCCTTCTGTCCTTCAGATCTTACTGCTATTTATATAGCATCTGGTTTATCGGTGTATATTTTTAGTGTTTTCTTTAGTCTTTAAATCTTTTAATTTCATTTCTGTCATGACTCACACAGTCCCTATGTTTTCCAGCATCCTGGTTTCTCATACTATTTCCAGTGAGATTTCCATCTGTGCTGGTTTATACCTTTCCTCAGCTTTATTAGTGATCTTCTTTGGTCTTGTCAAGTCATCCATGACCTTTGTGTCTACTTTATTCTCTTCATTCATTCTTTCATTCTTTTTCTTTTCTGTTTCTTGAGGACTTCTCCCAGATGCTCTTCAACTCAAATGATAATCACTAATAGATTTTGTTCATATCCTCTAGGCTCCTTGAGGCTCTCTTGGATTTTTTTTATTGCACATTTGTTGCTTTCTTTTTTTAGAGATATTGTACCCTTTGCTATCTCCCTAGACTGAAAGACTCTTCTGACATCTCTATTTTGCTATCAAGTGTTTCTGGGTTTTGTTATCATTGTTGCTGTGGTCATATTTCTCAAAATTTCATTTAGTTATTTTTACTATATCTTCTATTGATTGGCTGATAGTTTCTGTCTTAACTTATATTTCAACTGTTGTGTCTAATAACTCATATCTTCTAGTGAAACTGTCCATTTGTGTTTGTTTGTTTGTTTGAGGTTGGGCTTTTTTTTTTTTTTTGCACCAAAGTATAACATTCTCTGAATTTATTGCTCACAACGTTCTTTTAAGAATACTCTAGCTATAATTAGCCTTTGGAGTAGAAGCTCTTATATTTGGGAAGAATAAAAGAAAAATTAGAAATACTTCCTCCATTTTTTTCTTGAATATTTTGGGGATTTCAGGGTCATTTGCTAGGGAAAGGAAACAATGGAAAAAACTATTAAGTGTGTGTTTGTTTTTTTACTTTTTCTTTCTTTTTTTAAATTTATTTTTGTATGTGTATGAATGTACTGTCTGCATGTAGGTTTGTGCACCCATGTCGTGCAATGCCGCGGAGGTCAGAAAAGGGTGTCAGATTCCCCTAGAACTGGAGTTAAAGACAGAGAAAGCGTCTCCCTTTAGTTTCAGCTGGCTTGGAGCTCGCTCTGTAGATAAGGCTGGCCTTGAACTCACAGAGATCTGCCTGCCTCTGCCTCCCAAGTGCTGGGATTAAAGGCGTGTGCCACCATGCCCGGCTACTTTTTCTTTTTATAAATATTCTGGAATATTCTTTTCTTTAATGCTGTTATTATCCAACTGGCTACTATTTGAGGAGTTAGCTGTGAAGTTATTTTCAGGGAATAACCGTTAGTTCTCTTTCCTTAATTCTGATATTCTTGTATTTTCTTAGGGGCAAGAATAGGGCAAAGGGGAACACATATGTCTTTACAGTTTAGAAGATCCTATAGGTGGTAATGATTCAGCTGTCCTCTGACAATGTAATACCATTAGAGTCTGAGGAGCAATATTAACATCACAGTGAAACTAGTGTTCAGTCACTTCTTTTTTCTTATTGTCCTATGCATTACAGATTTTTCTTTTCACTTTTAAACTATGTTCTTTATCTTACTGCATAGATGATCTGTGCATCTGTCTCGAGTGCCACATCGAGTACAAAACGGCCCTGTCTGATAAGGCCTTCTCATTAGAGTTCCTCTATGAAAAAGCAGAAGGAAGGAAAGACTTAGTGTCTATACAATTTAAGTAATACTGTTTTCAAGTTTAACTATTTTAAGAAAGGTAATTTATTTAAGAAAACAGACTCAAAGAAGTACTAAAGTTAGGGAACCAATTTTACATTTCCCCTACCTTAGAATTCTGTTTCTTCTGAAACGAAATTTCCAAAATCTTTAAAACAGATATTTCCATTTAAACAGGAGAATTTTTTTAAAGTCTCTTTCACTTAATTTTTAGCAAAATGTGCCCTTTAAAATAAATGTTATGGGATGTTTCATAGTTATTTGCTTTCTGGTTAGCACTGATGTATAAAAAGTCTATGAAGTGTCACATTAATTACCTGAAGAGTTTACAGTCCTGAAATGCTTACTGTCCCAAAGTTCCACCTTCATGGATGACTTTGGATTCTACATGAGAAATGCTTACAAAACAAGCAAATGAACAAAGTGGGATTCTCCAAAACTGATGTGTGTAAAATGGAGGAGAAAAAAAAATTAAATTAACCACCCATAGCTCAAAATAGAACAAAAGGCCCTAAGTAGATATAAGTTGGAGAATTGGTCGGTTTATGCAAATAATCTAGGCTAAGGAAGATAGGAAAAGTAGGTGGTGAAGAAATACTTGTGAGTTGAGGGAGGGTTATCAGTTCTGATCTTTAAACAACACTGCCTATTTACCTAACAGGTAGTTGAAAGTTTCAAAAATAAAGCAACTATAATGCCTGGTGAGGCCTCTGTCGGCCATCTGCAAGAATGGCAAACTTCAGTCATCACAAAAAGAAAAATGTGGACAAAAGGGAGCACTTCTGTGTTGCTAGTGGGAATGTAAATTGGTCCAATCATTATGGAAGTCAGTATAGAGGTTTATCAAGAAACTAACAATAGCTCTTCCATATGGCCCAATTATTATTTACCTAAAGGTCTCCAAGTCAATGTATCACAAAATACAGCACATTGATGTTCACTGCAGCTCTAGTCACAATGGCTAAGTTATGGAACCAACCTAGGTGGCCAATGACAGAAGAATGGATAAAGAATATGTGGTGTGTATACATAATGGAATTTTATTCAGCTATAAGGAAGAATTTAGCTGTACCATTTATAGGAAAATCAATTTAACTGGAAATAACCAGATTATATTAATTAACCCAGTCTCAGAAAGAGGCATATTGTGTTTTCTTATCTGTGGTTCCTAGATTCTACATAGATGCATACAATATATATGACATGAAAGTAGAAGCAATTTTACTTAGAGGACAAAAGGAGACTAACAGGAGGTGGGAGAAGGGAGAAAAGGGGGAATATGCTCAGTGTACAATATATATCTGTGTACATTTTTTAAGTTAAAAATGAATGGTGAATCCTAAAACATACATGTTCAAACTCTGAGTATTGAATTTGCGATGCCCACAAATTGAAAGTATTCCAGAGTATCAAAAACATCCAGTTCATTGTTTTATTATTAAAATATTTTAAGGAAGAAATGCATTTTGTCTATAACCTAGCCAGAGCAGCAGTCCTATAAACTAAAGAATAATTATAATTACCTTCATCTGAACTTTAGTCTACACATCTATTTGTCTTTATCAAAGGCTCTATAATTATTTCCTAGATCTTTTCAAAGTCAAAGAAAGTATGAGTTCCATTTTCTGCCTCAAATTATCCATGTACATGCAAAGCTACCTTGTTTGATAATTTTCTGTAAAAGTCTCTTACTCATTTTAGTAAATTTGATATTGCAGTTTACTTACTGAGGGAACTCAAACCTGTTAGTTTTTGTCTAAGTTACTTCTACTTTTACTGTGATCAACTATCCCAGGGAAAGCTTCTTAAGGGAAATAGGGTTTATTTTGGCTTGTAGCTGGAACATAAGTCCATTGTGGTGGAGAAATCCTAGCAGCAGGAGCTTCAGGCAATTGGTCAAGGTGTGTCTGCAGTTTAGAAGCTAAGAATGGCAAATGCTCCTCTTTATATGGCTTCCTTCATTTTATGTAGTCCAGGGCCCAAGCCCAAGGCATGCTCCCGTCACTATTACGGTGGGTCTTCTCATATCAAGCAACCTAATCATGATTGTCCTTCACCGAAGTGTCCAGAGGATAATCTAATCTAAATAGTTTCTCAGGAGGATGATGCCCAGAGGTGATTCCAGATCCTGTCAAGTCGTCTAACCATCATAGTTTCGAAAAGGGCTTAGTACATGAGATCTCTGCAACAGAACCAGGCTACAGTGTAAGACACTTTGCCACTTAGGTTACATGTTCCAGCAAATTCAGTGGGTATTCGTGGGCTCAAACCTTATTGGCGGTAGGTATTAAAATATGTATTAGTTCTCAGCCAGGCATGGTGGTGCACACCTGTAGTCCTAGCACTTGGGAGGCAGAGGCAGGTGGATCTCTGTGAATTCAAGGCCACCCTGGTCTATATAGTGAGTTGCAGTCTAGCTGGGGTTACAGGGAGACCCTGTCTCAACTCCCCTCCTCCAAATTTCCCCCCAATGTATTAGTTCTCCAAAGAAATATAACCAATAGGTTGTAAATATGTGTATGTACACACACACACACACACACACACACACACATGGCAGGGGAGTGGAGGGGTTGGGGAAGGAAGAGATGATGAGAATTTTTTTTTTTAGTATTTTTGAGACAGGGATTCCCTTTAGTGCCAGCTGGCCTGGAGCTCGCTATGTAGACCAGGCTGGCCTTGAACTTGCAGAGATCTGCCTGCCTCCACCTCCCTAATGCTGGGATTAAAGGCGTGCGCCACCACGCCTGGCATGAGATGATGAGAATTTTAAGGATCTGGGTCCCACAACTATGTGACCTGCCAAGTCTGAAGTCTGTTCCACAGGTTGGAGACCAAAGGAAAGCTATTATTGTACCCTTGAGTCTGAAAGAGGCAATCTTCATTCTTTTCCTAAAACCTCAGATTATTCTATTAAAAGCTGAAAAGACCTCAGACTTTCAACTGAGTGGATGAAATTCAGCCAACATATGGAGAATAATTTTCCTCATTCAAAGTCTACTGGTTTAATACTAATCATATATCGTATCTGAAAGACATCTTCACAGCAACATCTAGACTAGTTTGATTGAGCAACCATGTCACAATATCCTAGTTGATACATACAATTAACCACCATACCAGATTTCTTTAAAAATGGTGAAATTTTTTTATATATGTGAGTTAAATTACCAGTAGGTACCCTTGATCTTGTTCAGGCCTGGCTTCAGGATTAAATAGCTATACATCAGTTGTGATGAGGGACCTCAAGCTTGCCCATAGCTACACCATATTAGAAGCCCCATCTGAGCCCAGTAATTAAAACTTAAAGTATGGGAGCCTGGCATGGTAGCATACACCTTTAATCCCAGCACTCAGGAGGCAGACACAGGTGGATCTCTGTGAATGCAAGGCTGGCCAGCCTTGTCTGCTTAGCGAGCTCCAGGACAGCTGGGCTACAGGGGGACCCTGTCTCAAAAAGACAAAAGAAAAAAAAACTTAAAGTATGGGAACAGATAACTGAACCAAGGTAGAAGTTGAGAACAGGTCAGCATGTACCTGGTTGCTTGGAAACTTATTATACTAACTTGAACTCATGGCTTTTGTACTTTATGCTTGGCTTGCTTTTAGAAGAATAGAAATTGTTAGAGGGGCTTCCCACCTCAAAGCTTGGGAACTTAAACTTTCTACCCCTGAATATCATTTTTCTATATTAAACATCTCCCAACTACACCTCTTTGCTACACTGGAGGCTGAATGTCTGGGGTGTGGTTGTCAGCTGACTAAAGACTTTCCATTGGTATTATTTTGCCTCTGAGTGGTCTTCTCTGGTGAAATTACCCCATTACAAGTCTTTTCCTAATCTCTGTGATGGCCCTTTCATGGAATGCTTTCTACTCCTAGGACACGGCTCTTCTGAGACTTCGCCTGAATGCAGAGTGTTAGCCAACATATTTCTTTTTTTTTTTTTTTTTGTCTTTTTGAGACTGGGGTCCCCTTTAGCCCCAGCTGGCCTGGAGCTTACTATATAGACCAGGCTGGGCTTGAACTCACAGAGATCCACCTGCCTCTGTCTCCAAGTGCTGGGATTAAAGGCATGGCCACCACACCTGGCACATCTTAGTTTCTTTTCCTGCCACTGTGGTAAAATGTTCTGACAAAAGCGACCCTGTCTGAGTAGATCTGGGCTCACAGTTGAGGAGTATAGTCTGTCACAGGGGGGAAGTCAAGAGAGCAGGATCTTGAAATCGCTGGTCCCACTAACATAGTGCAGAACAAAGAGCAATAGAGGGATGCCATCATTCGGCTCCCAGTTCTCCATTTCTACAGAGGAGAATCGGACCCAGAGAGGAGTGCACGGGGGGGGGGGGGCGGGGGGGGCTTTCCACCCCAACTGATGTAATCAGAGCAATCCTCCACAGGTGTACCCAGAAGGCTGTCTCCTAGGTGATTCTAGATTTCATCAAGTTGACAGTTGGGATAAACCATCCTAGCTTCCTTCTTTGGGGCCCAGATCCCAAGTGTCAGATATCTAGCATCAGCAGGCACTGCTACTCCCAGTACCATCCAAGTAAATATTCTTGGCTCAGTTTCTGTTCCTTCTCGAGGAAGACCTTCAGAAGAAAACCAGGAAACTATGGGTGTCCTAAGGAGTTATTTTCTGTTTGCAAATGTCACAGGTCTATATTGGTTGTTTGCTAATGCTTTATATGTTTTGTCTAGACTTGATGGTTAGTTTTAGCGAAGATTAATTTTTACACTAGCTTAAAAATATTCAGAAGAAAATGGGTCATATATTTAAAGACATGTATGGCAGAATACATGAGCTCTGGTGGGGTGGGGGCAAGGAAAAGGAATTGGGTCTAAATTTGATTTCTAAGAAATGTATGAAATACACAAAACTTCAATAAAAATAAGACAAAAAAACTTTAAAATAATTTAGAGGAAAATAATATAATAAAAAATAGTAATAATATTTTGGGAAGACATTTAATTATGACACAGACTGAAAACCCATGAACAACTATTGATATTTTTCCATAATAAAACAAAATAATTCTATTTAATAAAATAAATTACATTATATGGTTAGACGTTAAACATCAAACTGATAAAATATTTGGGATTTATATTACATAATATCAAGAAATTATAATTTATAATCTTATAATTAAACACTTATTATTTTAATCTTATAATTAAAAAAGAAGCCCAGCACCTTGTTAGAAAAACAGCAATTGGGCTGGAGGGATGGCCTAGCGGTTAAGAGCGCCGACCACTCTTGCAGAGGACCTGGGTTCGATCCCCAGCACCCACATGGCGTCTAAGAACCATCTGTAACTCCAATTCCAGGAGAACTCCAGTTCCAGGGGAATCCGAGACCGTCTTCTGAACTCTGCGGCATTGCACGACACGGGTGCACAGACCTACATGCAGACAGTACATTCATACACATACAGAAATAAATAATAAAATAAAATAAAATTTAAAAAAAAAGAAAAGAAAAACAGCAACTGTCAGATCTCAGAAAATAAAATACACATTTTCTGAAACACATACACAAAAAGATACCTACACACTTTCCTGAGTAAGAGGTTGTGAGAGCACAGGTTCCCAGATGGCTTTGGATGACCCAGGGCTTCTCTCTCTCAGTTGTAAGTCCCAGAATAATTTGGATAGAATGTACTAAAAATTTAGTAGAGATATTGAGAGATAAAGAAACTGCCAGGCTATGACTTCATCCTTCTGGATCAGACCATTTTGTAGTGCTTGGCTCAGTCAGTCAAGATGTAGTGATGGTAAAGTTGGGCCATATGGTCGCTCTACTTCTAGAGTTTTGAGCACCCTCCACCCTCACACTCCAGGAGATGGCCCTATATTGGCAGCACTAGGCAGACTCAGCGGGTTTACAAAAGAGTTTACAAAGTTGGGAGGGAAATGTGGGCCTAGGAATATGTAAGGGGTTGGAGAAGAGGGAGTTGGGGGTGGATTTGATCAAATGATATTATATGTATATAATAATTCTCAAACAATGCATTTTGTAAGAAGTTTAAAAAAAAAGTACCAAAAACGTGCTGAAGGTCAGCTATGGCCTGTCAGGGTCAATTCCAGATGAGACTCCATTCTGCCTAAGGAGCTTTTTTCAAGCTGGGGAGATAGCTTGCCATGCATCCTAAGCTTATGTTTTTTCTTGCTGCCTATGTATAAGTAATAAATTTGCTTTGCTTTACTTATGTGACAGTTCCCATTGACTCATGAAAGTGGAAAAAAGAAAAGCTCAGCAAGCAGCAAAGTGCTTGAGAATACACTGTCTTGGTAAAACAGTTGTGAAACAGGTCCTCTCCTACATGCTGTAAAAGAAAATGCTACAGAAAATTGTATAACTGTGGTAAATAATTTTAAATTGTTATCGAAATTAAGAATATATTTGTTCTTTGACCTAGTAATACCACACTATGAACTAATCTGCAAATACTTATTATTAGGAGGATTACATCTACTTGAATAATGACAAAAGCATTTGTAATAAAAAGACTAATTTTCCATCAAAGAAAAAGAATTAAGTTAATTTTTGCACATCCATTAAAAAACACTATTTGAACATTACAAGAATTTAGAAGTCCTGTGTACTCAAATGGAACCATTTCCAGAGTATATTTTCAAACACACATACAAAAACAAACAAACAAACAAACAAAAACCCAACTTCATAAAAAGGGTAGCAGATTATTGTTTGAATTCCATAAACACATACAGCAGATATACTTCCATGTATGCATACAAAACATTTATTTTAGATAAAAACATTGGGAGAGATAGACAAGGGAAGATTACTCCCTCCTTGGTGGCTTCGAACTTTCTATCATAAATATGTAACAAGTATTTGATATATTTTACTTAAATTACCTAAAATTATATGAAACAAGGAGAAAGAGGATATATTACACAAGATTCTAAAGTCATGGAGGAAAACATATAACTTAAAATACATTTAATATTCAGGAGGAATAAGGAGAAATACTATATTTTAAAATAACAAAACAGCTAACATTGTTAAAGCCTGTACTCCCTAAATCACTTGAAAGATTAAACAGCATGAAAAAATGAAATTAAAAGCATAAAATATAATGGGAAAAGATAAATAAATTCTAAAATATTTTATTTGAAATGATCAATAGAATTGGTTAAATTCTCATGAAATCCATCAAGCAAAAGGGGATGAAAAATTCACCATTAAGAATCTCTCCACAGCCCAGGGTGGTGGCGCACACCTTTAATCCTAGCACTCAGGAGGCAGAGGTAGGCGGATCTTTGTGAGTTCAAGGCCAGCCTGGTCTACAGAGTGAGTTCCAAGACAGCTGGGACTACAGGGAGATGCTGGCTGTCTCGAAAAGAGTAAAAAAAAAAAAAAAAAAGAATCTCTCCANTCTTTTTCAGACAGGGTCTCCCTGTAGCTCCGGTTGTCCTGGAATTTGCTATGTAGACCAGGCTGGCCTTGAATTCAACAAAGATCTGCCTGCCTCTGCCTCCCACGTGCTAGGATTAAAGGTGTGTGCCACCACGCCCAGCTATTTATTATTTTTTATGTGTATGAGTGTACTGTCTGCATGTAGGTTGGTGTGCCCATGTCATGCAATGCCGTGGAGGTCAGAAGAGGGCATTGGATTCCCCTGAAACTGGAGTTAAAGATGGTTGTTAGCTGCCATGTGGGTGCTGGGAATTGAACCCGGGTCCTCTGCAAGAGCAGTCGGTGTCTTAACGGCTGAGCCATCTCTCCAGCCCCCGGACAGCTCCTTTTTTACCTTAAAGAATACATTAGCAGGGCTGGAGAGATGGCTAGGCAGTTAAGAGCACTGGCTGCTCTTGCAGAGTGCTTGCGTTCTTAGGACCCACGTGTCAGCCAACGCTCTCTGTATCTCCAGTTCCAAAAAGTCTGATTCCCAGTTCTGGCCCTTGAGAGCACCAGATAGGCAAATGGTACACTTACATACATGCAGGCAAAACAATCATACACATAAAAAATAAATAAACCAACACCAACAATGACACATTAGCAGCATGTAAAAAACACTTTATTCTGCACTTTACCCCCTACCTCTTTTCCTTCTCTTTACTGACAAACATCTAGAACCATTAATAATTCATCTGTAAATCTGTTATTCTTTGTTTTTTTGGTATTTTTGAGACAGGGTCTCCCTTTAGTCTCAGCTCACTCTGAGCTCACTCTGTAGACCAGGCTGGCCTTGAACTCACAGCAATCCACCTACCTCTGCCTCCCAAGTGCTAGGACTAAAGGCGTGTGCTACCACGCCTGACATAAATCTATTATTCTTAAATGCATTAAAAAAACGGACAGAATACCATATTCTGAATAAAGTATTATGTAATAAAGTATAAAGTAATAATGTTCATGTAATTCATGCTTTTATTATACATAGTAAGGATGCATGTTGTTTCATGGCTTTTTCAGTTATACATGATACCATATACTTTTTAAAAATTAAAATTTTATTTTTGTATGTCTGAGTGTATTGTCTACACACATGTAAGTGCATGCACATATGCAATGCCCATAGAGGTCAGAAGAGGGCATTAGATCCCCTGGAACTGGAGTTAGAACAGCTGTCAACTACCATGTGGATGCTGAGAACTGACCCTGGGTCCTGTGCAAGAGCTCTTAACTTCTGATCCCTCTCCAGCCCGATCTTTCATACTTTTAAGATGTAGATTTTTTCATATTTTAACATCTCTGAAATCAGAATGTATCTGGAAACTTATGATGTCTTAAAATGACAGTTCACCAAAAACTGGTTATTACTGTCAATTTAAAAATATTTTCTTTATTAATTTTATTTTAGGTGTATGAGTATACTGCTTGCATGTATGTAAGTGTAACGGTGTCATGCAGTGTTCCCAGAGGTCAGAAAAGGGCTTAGGATCCCCTGGAACTGAAGTTATGGACAGTTGTTAGCCACCACATAGGTGCTGGGAATCGAACCCCAATTCTTTGCAAGAGCAACCAGTGCTCTTAACCGCTGAGCCATCTCTCCTGTCCCATCACTGTGTATTTTTTATAGCTCTTCAAATTGTCTGCACTTTAAAAGGGCTATATGAATTGTTCCCATTTTTATAAATAAATGTTTAAATATCTAATAATGACTACAATATGATGTAGTTGAAAAATAAATTATGTTTGAAGAAAAATATGGAAAGAGATCATCCTTGTATACTAAAAGAAGAGACTGAAAAGAGCGTAACTGTAAGTCACTTACAAACCCTGCCAGCACAGTCCTCGTCTCTTCCTTCACGAGCCTCTCCTCATAGACCTGTGCTAGCTCCTCTCCCTGAGGGTACAGTACTGCAGTGGTGTAGAGCTTCGTTCTGAGCTGCTTCTGTTCTGTTGTTCATATTTTTACTTCCTCACACGCTGCTCTGTTTCAAGACTGGCCCATTTCTACCTTAAAGTGTGTATATCTGCAGCCTTCTCTATGTAGACCCTGTCTTAGTCTTCATGTCTTAATCTCCACAACTCATTATAGCTTTCCCATTTATTTCCCAAAGCATCACAAAACAGGACTTGAACTTCTTTCAAATGCTGCTCCTGCAAATCTTTCTGACCAAGTTAGGTGCCAACATTATTCCAGTTGTTCAGACTAATAGCATAGGTACCATCCCTGACTGTTTTATTTCACTAAGGCCCTCAAACTAAACCCATCAGCAGGTATTCCTAACTATCTTTTTTTTTTTTTCATGGGAGGGCACATATGTGTGACACACATGGGTGTACCATGGTGCATCTGTGAAGGTTGGAAGCTAAGCTTGAGGAGTTGGTTCTGGGGATTGAACTCAGATCATCAGGCTTGGTGGCAAGTGCCTTTGTTTTGTTAACCATCTCGCTGGCCCAGAAAGTTTTCATGATGTGCTTACTTACACATGGAATATTCACTCCCTATCCTCTTATCATCTGACGTTAAGCTCAATTGTTACTCCTGGGATGATCTTATTTTTCCTCTGCACTAATCATTATTTGCTTTTCTTGATTCACTTTTATGGTGCATTTCTTTATCTAGTTGAAATATTATTTATACACTCATTATGAACACATGTTTATCTCCTTGCCAGGACTATAAATGTGGCCAATTTTTCATCAGAAAGAGGCTTTCTGAGTTTATTTCATTTTATAACATAATTTTATTACTTTCTCTATCTAAGGGGAAAATAACCATTAATCAGTGATTTTATTTTTGTTCCGTTTGGCTTAGTCCCAAAGAATTTTACTTGCCAGAGGTTGTTCTTGAATCCTAGTAGGCAGTCGAGTTCTAGTTTTTATTTAAGATGTTGATTTTCTCACCTATTTGGAAGTCATGGTACAGTTACTAACAGTATTATATTGACTTAGAACTTTCTAATGGAGCTATTTAGAGATGAAGGCTATTTGGAGAGGTAGTTACTTCCCAGAAATGGCAGGTGCTCAGATAAAAGATAAGAGGCCACATAATGAGTAAATAGAAAGACTTCAAGATTCATATGGAGATCTTGACTCAAAGACTTTTGAAATGTTCTTCCATGACTGATATTAATGAACCCTTATGTGACACAGACCAGCCCAAATGACCACTGTGTGCCAGTTAAGTTCACTTCATGTTGCAAAACTGATGCATTTCTAAAACAATTCTTCTACATAAATTTTAATATATTTGAATTTTGAACTTTTATTACAAATAGAATAAACTATTATGGAAAATAACTGAACTCTAATAGTAGCTACTCTTCTCATTGTGAAATACTGCTAATGTAAGATTCCTAAACATAGTAACAATTGGCTAGTTTACGAATAATGTCAGTGTGTCCAAGTTTTTACTTCATTAGAAAATTGAAAATATTTATTTTATTTATTTTTTTATTGATGCTTTGTGCATTTCATATATCATTTTCCAATTCAGTTCAGGCATATTTCCCTTTCCCTTCCCCCCACCCCACTCCACCCCATCCCAGATCATGCATTCTGCCATAACTGTCCTGCAACTTTCAGTTTTCTTTTCATTTTTTAGCAATAGTGATAATTTATGAGTACAAGCATCCTTCATGTAAAACCAATTTACAGGCTGTTGTGCCCAAACCCACACAGCCCATGGGTCCCACCATCCAGCGCGGGGGGGGGGGGCTTGTATGTTCAATCAAGTTGATCAAATGAGTGTCCAGACTATATTGCTGTAGTTTCACCATTCACCCCAATCGCAGCCCTTACATTTTACCATGCTCCCTCTTCCGCAGATTGTTCCCTAGGCTTAGAAAAGGGGCACAGGTGGATGAGAAGCAAAACAGTCTACTTTCTCTGGAGCTGTTGTCTTGGACTCTGGTCAGTTCTGGCTGTTTCCTTTCATGGGCTGACAGTTTGAAAATTTCAATGTAAAGCCTTTTATTAATATCATATACTTAAAGCTTTTATAGTTAGTAAAAAATAGAAGTTAGGAAAACTTAAAGTTGAAAGTATCCTCATTTCAGTCTATATTTTTTATTTAAAATAACTCACCCTGGTGCATAATTGCATATGAAAAGTGCTGCTTTTCTAAGACCTCCAATTTGTGAACATGTAGTAACAGCACAACCAACTTTGTAGGAGTTGTCCCAAATGAGCTGAAATAAAAATGAAAAAAACCATAGAATTTATTCCCAAGTATTTGATCTCTTATATTATTAATATTCTATTCCTTTCATACAGAATCTTTAATTAAGCAATTCAAGGAATACAAACACCTTTCATTTAGAGACAAGTAAAGCTCTGTTATAGATACAGGACAGCATTCCCCCAACTGTATTTACAGATATACTGTAATAGTTTAATACTATGAAAAACAGATGGGGAACACTGATTCTGGTGAGTGTCCTAAAGCCAGTAGAAATAGAACATCCTGGGGCTGGAGAGATGGCGTAGCAGTTAAGAGCGCTGTCTGCTCTTGCAGAGGACCTGGTTCGATCCCCAGCACCCACATGGCAGCTGAGAATCATCTTTAACTCCAGTTCCAGGGGAATCTGACACCCTCTTTTGACCTCCATGGCATTGCATGACACAGGTGCACAAACCTGCATGCAAACAATACATTCACACACTTAAAAATAAATAAAAAATTAAAAAAATAAGACATCCTAAATCAGTTTTCCAATACCCTATTGAATGTGTAAATTTTAGGTCTTTGGCAGAGAAAGTGGAAGATTAGAAAGAGAAGAGAAAAAGCTTTGTAAAAAATGGAAGCTTGGGCTGGAGAGATGGCCTAGCGGTTAAGAGCGCCGACCGCTCTTACAGAGGACCCGGGTTCGATCCCCAGCACCCACATGGCGGCCGAGAACCATCTGAAACTCCAATTTCAGGAGAACTCCAGTTCCAGGGGAATCCGAGACCCTCTTCTGACCTCCGCGGCATTGCACGACACGGGTGCACAGACTTGCATGCGGACAGTACATTGATACACATACAGAAATAAATAAATGCCGGGCATGGTGGCGCACGCCTTTAATCCTAGCACTTGGGAGGCAGAGGCATAAAAAATACAAATAAAAAACAATTCTGGAAAAAAAATAAGACATGCCCTAATATCAGTTTTCCCCCCACAATAACTCTTTTTGGCAGCAAATTACTAAGGATTGAATGTTTAGGTTACTATAAATTTACTTTTAGAAACCTTTATTGGCGATACTTACTTGGGACAAGGAGATTAAGAGTTGAAAAGATTAGAAAACTGAGTTAAAGAAGATATAAAATGTTTCCTTTTGGCTAAAGACAATTGCGTAAACAGTCTTTGGGCCTGTGAAGAGAATTGAGCCATAGCGTTGGGTTAGTAGCTGTCGACTCGCTATCTCATATCTAACAGATAGAGTTAACTCCGGGTTAGTTTCATGATCCCCAGCTACCCTAACATGGCTGGCTCGTAGATAGGCACCAATCTTGAACTCTCGCTAATTCTCTATTGGACGATTACTCGCACAGTTCCAGGGGATTCCGAGACCCTCTTTCTGACCTCCCGGCGGCATTGCAAACATTTCTTCTTTGACAAAACTGGGTGAGCATTTTAACAGAACTCTGCAATGCGGCACAGTCATCAATTAAGTTTGGATAACCTAAATACGAGAGAAAGATATAAGAGTAATGCGAACAAACAGGGAGAGGGCATAAAGTATGACAAGGCTGGCCCAGCACTGCCCTTTAAATCCCTCAGCAAACCTTTGGGATGGGGGCGAGGCAACCACCGCCCGGAATCTCTGTGAAGTTCATGAGGGCCAGCCTTGAGTCTCAATATCAGTGTGTAGTTAACATGTTTCTTCTCCAGGATCAAACAGTTAGGACGGATAGGTTGATAAAAGCCTTAAAGGAGAACCCTGTCTCAAAAAAACAAAAAACAAAACAAAAATGGAAGCGCTTATGACTAAATCCAAGAAAGGATTGGAAAAATGACTGTGCAGGTGGAAAAGGGTTAAAGAGAAGACAATTTGAAAGAGAAGCCAAGATAAGTATTTGGGTGTTACAAAGATTTTTTGTATGACATCTAGTTAAGAACCAGGAAGGCGAGGTCAGAGTACCCAACCAGTGAGTCACTTATGACTTCTGAAGCCTTTTTATGTTCCATACCGCTCCAGAAAATTCAAATTACACCATTAAAATGTAGAAACCACCTTACAAGAACATTACACGTTGGTTACCAGACGTCTGCCCCTAATCAAAGAAAGACCCGACCCAATGAGTTATGCGCTCCATGAGAAACTCTCTGGATATACTGATGGAAGTGGAAATCGGCAAAAAATCAAGGAAATATCTCACTGTGATGTTTGATCTATAATATTTGTAAGAAAGTCTCAAGAGCTAATCATCTGGAGAAAAGTTCTTGTATTTGTTCATTAAACTGTGGCCAATTAAAAAGGTAAAGCAATTGCTTCTTCAGAATCAAACATACATTCCTTTATGGCTTCAATAGATACTGTTCCAAGAATGTGGTAGAGAGTGTTCTCCCAATAAAAAGTTCTCTTTTGATCCTTTTTCTTTTGAGATCTTGAAAGGGAAGCAAATAGAGTTAAATATCTTAGATCATGAAGATAAAGAGAATTAAATCTGATATGGGAGGGGCCTGGACGCAGTAATGTCGCTAGTCAAGATGGTGTTAAGGGCCGACGCAACTAAATCCAGAAGGTCATCGCTCTTGGTATGTGCGAAGGCCTTTGGCTTACCTGCATTAAGCTTGTCGATTACCTTTTCAGCAATCCCCACACGAAGGAAATTGCACCTTTCCCCAAACTCCCGACATCAATTGTGTGGTTTGGGCTTGGCCTAAAAGATAAACAAAATACCTTAGTAACATTTATATTGAGTAATTATCCTACAGTTCCGAAATATTAACGTAAAATATAAAGGGTGAATTTTACAACTCATACACCCTCTATTTTTGGGTCAAACAGTCTGGATGTATATGTATTGTTTGGTTGTTTCCCTTCAAAGGGGTCTGAATTTTCTCTTTCTGGGCGGTGCAACGGCAGTGGTTGCCATATTTAATTACACAAAGGCAACGAACGAATTTGGGTTAGCAAGACAAGAGACACACGTACGCAGAGGGGGCAGACGTAACACCTCCCGCAACGCACATAAATAATCAAATAAAGATAAAAAAAAATCTCCGCATCATAGACCAATTCTTGCTGGTACAAGTTTGAGATTCTTCTTTGCGCGATGCATCACTTTCACCGACTTACACCCCTTAACTTGGAAAGGTATAAGGAAACTGATGATACAGCAGTTTGAAGAGTCACATATCTAAAAACTAAACAAAATATTTCATTCTTGAAAAAATATGAGTAATTTGAAATGAGAATGTGTCAAACAGGAATCTCAAATATAAGCTTATAAGAATAGGTGTCGGGGTCTACGTAGTGTAAGGGTGCTACGTTTGACAATTAGAAAGACGAGAGAGTTTAGAGAGACTGATTGAGTGGAAGAGAAGAGAGAGAGAGAGAGAGAGAGAGGAGAGAGAGATTTAGTAGATTATTTTTGAGAACTTGAAGTTACATGAAGGACTCTAACCCTGCTATAAGATCAGAATGGAGATTACTATAACTTTCTAGAAAGAAAAGAGAACTGATAAAATGAACCGATCTTATAAGGAAATTTCTATGTTTGTAAAATTTAATCTATGTGAATTAGAATAAAAAACCTACATGAATATAAATATTCTAAAAGTTTTACGGTAAACATAATATAAGGTGTCTGAAAACAATCATGTTTTAAATAAACTCAGGTTGGGGCTGACAAGATGGCTCTGTGGGGTAAAGGCACTTACCACCAAGCCTGACAACTTGAGTTCAATCTCCAGGACCCACATGCTGGAAGGAGAGAACCAGCTTCCACAGGTTGTTCTCTGACTTTCACACATGTACCTTGGCATAACACACACACACCACACACACACACACACACACACACACAAGAGGTAAAAAAATCAAGTTCATTTAAAAAAAATCTTGATTTCTAACACAAATATTTATTGAAGAACTAAATAGTGTCATGTTTTGTTGAAAATATATGGGGTTTAAGACAAGGGCTGTGCCTTCAATGTTGCATGAGATATGTAAGTAATTATGTGAAATAATATAGGCAGGTTCAGGAAATGGAAAGTGTCTGGGATTTCCTGAATGATAAGGTGGGAGTTGGAGTACTGGAAATGAGTCATGAAAATCATTTTAGAAGTCTGCCTTAAAAAATTCTAGTCAACCAGCTACATAGTACATACACTGAACTGTGTGAAAGTATGAAGTATTTTATTTTTTGTTCGTGGTTGATAATTTGTAAGTAATTTTTTTTTACTGGAGTCTTACTTTCTTTTCTAATATGCAGTGATTTTAGAAATGTCCTTTTGATCTTTAAGTATGCAGATAAGTTTTTTTTAAAGATTGTTTCATTGTAGGATTTGCATAATACATGAATAGCTCGGACATTTTAAAGATATAGGTCTTGATTAGGATTTTNCGCGGATCTCTGTGAGTTTGAGGCCAGCCTGGTCCGACGAGTGAGTTCCAGGACAGCCAGAGCTAATGGGAGACCCTGGTCCTTCAAAAAACAAAAACAAAAACAAAAATGGAAGCTTCTAACAGAAGGAAGGAAAAGAGCAGTGGAAAGGCAGCAGAGA
This sequence comes from Rhizomys pruinosus, assembly GCA_009823505.1. Lineage (NCBI taxonomy): Eukaryota > Metazoa > Chordata > Mammalia > Rodentia > Spalacidae > Rhizomys > Rhizomys pruinosus. Next base: position 251,442 of record VZQC01013958.1, on the reverse strand, counting down.
GAGCAGAAGATGTGCAGTTGTGATGGACAGGTCAGCCTGTGTCCTTGCTTTTCCAGAGGAAATTACATTACAAAATGAGACAAAGACCAATAAGAGATCTGGCCCCTATCAAAGGAAAGACAGACAATGAATTTGCGTCAAAACCTGAATGGGAGTAATGAAAAAGATCAGAAATTCTCTGTGTTTGATCTTAATATTTGTAAGATTTCAAGTAAAGAAAAAGTTCTTGTTTTGTCTCATTAACTGTGGAAAAAGTAGCAATTGCTGTATCCTATTTGATTCATATCAAGTTAGTGGTTTTAAAAGTCTGATTCTTTTGAAGAAATAGAGTTAAATAACTAAAGATAAAAATCTGACTATAGGGCTGGAGAGGATGGCTCAGTGGTATAAGAGCACCAAACTGCTTGTAGAGGACCTGAGTTTGTTCCCAGCACCCACAATGCGCGGCTAAGAACCGTTCTTTGGCTCCAGATCCAGGGAACCAAACCCTCTTCTGATCTCCGCGCGGCATTGGGCACGACAGGGTTCACAAACCTACATGCAGACAGTACACTCACACACAAAAAAATAATAAATTAAATAAAAAATCTGATTTCATAGACCACTTGCCTGGTAACAAGTTTGAGATTCTGGGATCAATTCCCACTACTCAAAAAAAACAAAAATAAATATGGTATTGAAATGAAGTGTAACAGGTCAAATATAGCTATAAGAATGTCTAGGTGGCTTGAATTAAGGAGAGAGAGAGAGAGAGAGAGAGAGAGAGAGAGAGAGAGAGAGAGAGAGAGAGAGAGATTGAGTTATTTGAGAACTTGAAGTTACATGAAGGACTCTAACCCTGCTATAAGACAATGGAGAATTACTATAACTTTCTAGAAGAAAAGAGAACTGATAAAATGAACCGATCAAAATTTTTGAAGAATTCATTTGATTAGAATAAAAAACTATGAATTAAATTTCATTTTTTTTTTTTTTGGTCTTTTCGAGACAGGGTCTCCCTGTAGCCCTAGCTATCCTGGAACTCACTCTGTAGACCAGGCTGGCCTTGAACTCACAAAGATCTGCTTGCCTCTGCCCCCTGAGTGCTAGGATTAAAGGTGTGCACCACCTTGCCCGGCCTGATTAGGATTTTTATTTCATTAGAGGTGCTATTTTTTTCACCACTTGGGCTTATAAATTTAAAACAGAAAACTAATTAAAGAAATTAAAAACTACACCAAATTTAATAACTATAAAATCTGATACCTGAATATAATTAGAACAGTTCCTAATGTAAGTATCCTTTTGAAAATTATACATTTTCCTTTCTTCAAACCAACTTCTGATCGCAGTATTTGCAGTAAATTCATTTTCAGGGCCAACCCACACATTTTCACCAACACCAACAAATACAGGATGGACCTTATGCACTTCATCTAAGTGCTTATTACACTCAAGCACACATTTTCCCCCCATGCTCTAGCAGTTCGTGATAAAGCTACATCCCAAGTCTGAAAAATAAACGTATACACAAAACAGAGAAAATAAAATAATAAAAAATATTTTTTGTGCTCTCATTTATTTTCTTCGAGTTTACTATTTTAGGGAGAAGTATTCCAACATTGTATTATTTATGTGTATTGTCTTTGGACTGTCCTTGGAGGAAAAAAATTATTCAAGTAATCATAAGTATAATGACTATTTCCTGAGACAAAAGATCATGAATATATCTGTTCAAAATATTCAAATGATAGATAAAACTACTATGATATACTTACAGGTAGTCTTTTTAGAATTACATAATATGTTTACATGTAGTCTGATTAGAATACATACTTTCATCTCTTGTCTTTTATGCCTAGTAATATAAGTTAAATATTTTCTATTTTAGCGAATAACTATTTACTGAGCACTCATTATATGCAAAATATTGTTTTCAGATATAAAATAAGGACTATATATTTTGTCTTCAAGTTGCTTACTATTCAATCTGATATACATACATGTATATAACTTGAACATATATTGGTAAATTTATAAAATAGTCATACATAAACTTCAATGCAAGTTCACAGAGATGTTAGAAAATCTGTATGGGGCTGGAGAGATGGTTCAGTGGTTAAGAGTGCCAACTGCTCTTGTAGAGGAACCAGGTTCGATTCCCAGCACCACATGGCGGCTGAGAACCGTCTTTAAGCCGGGCATGGTGGTGCATACCTTTAATCATAGCACTCAGGAGGCAGAGACAGGCAGATCTCTGTGAGTTCAAGGCCAGCCTGGTCTATAGAGTGAGTTCCATGCCTTCTGGGGCTATAGTGAGACCCTGTCTCAAAAAAACAAAGCAAAACCAAAACCAAAAATAAAACAGAAAATCTGTAAACATAGAGGCTGGAGAGATGGAGGAGCACTGGTTACTTTTGCAGATAACTCAATTTGGTTCATAGTACCAATGTTGGGTACCTCACAACTGCCTTGTAACTCCAGCTCCAGAGGATACAGCCCATTTCTGGCTTCAAGGGTACCTGTATGTGTACACACACACACACACACACACACACACACACACACGCACACAAATAAAATATTAAAAAATAAAAATCTATAAACTTAGACTCACCATGCTTAAACATGCAGAGATATTTGCCTCTATCAACATTTCTAGGCTCAAGTTTACTATTTAGTTAAGGAGAGGGAAACAACACAGTCAGCAGGAAAATCTGCAGAATAGTTGTTGAACCAAAATAAGCACTTATGTTATGTGGTGGTTTGAATGAGTGTCCCCCATAGGCTTTAAGTATCCAGACATTTGTCTCCAGTTGGTGGCACTGTTTTTGGAGGTCTTAGAAGGTGTGGCCGTGCTAGAGGAAGTATGTCACTGGGGTCAGGCTTGTGAGTTTAACAAGCCTCGTGGTCTCCAGTCGCCCTCTCTCTACTTCCTGTGCTCATTGAGAGATGTGACCCTCAGCTTCCTGCTCCAGCTCCAGCCGCCATGCCTCCCACCACAAAGGACTCTAATTCCCTGGAACTGTCAATAGTAAGCTCAAATAAACTCTTCCTTTTATAAGTTCCTTTGGTCATGGTGTTTTATCACAGCAACAGAAAAGTGACTAATACAGTTATTTGCTACCAGGAGTGGGGCATTGGCTGTGAAGAACCTGACCATGTGGATGTTTGGAGAAATGTGGAAGACTTTGGAACTTTGGGCTAGAAAAGCTGTTAACTACTGTAAGCAGAGCTTAATGGGCCATTCTAGTAGAAGCCTGGAAGAAAGCATGGCTACAAAAAATGTAGTTCCAGAGGAAAATAAAGACTTAGGCAGCAACTGGGATATTTTGATAAAGAGTCTTGCAGCAGTTTGCCCACAGCCCAAATGCTTGCCTGATGCTAAGTTGAAAAGCAATGGACTAATGTCTTTGGCAGAGGATATTTCAAAACAGCCTAATGTAGAAATGGTGGCATGGCTTTTAATGGTGAATATTATACAGATCTACAGTGAAAAAGAGCAGATAGGGCAGAAGGAAATGCAGAATGTACAGTTTGGATCTGAAAAGTACACTAGGAAGATTAAAGGTGTGGCTAAGTCATGTGAAGGAGAGGCTCCCTTTCATAAGGAGACTAAAGTGATTAAGGAGAGGCCTAGATATTTACAAGTAAACAATGGGAAAGGTGAGATTAAAGTGATTAAGGAGAGGCCTTGAAGATTTACAAGTAACCAACAGCAACATTACCGTTCAGGGTAAGACCACACCAGCTAATCCTCCAACCAGTCCAGCGCCAGAAGAAAAATTGCAAATGTGGTAAAAGTAGGGAGGGTCCATCCCCAAATTGCAGCCAAACTCAGCAATTTCATTCACGACGTGGTGCTGGCTTTTAGAGGCATGAAGTTATAAGCAAGAGTGAAGGGCCCATCAAGGTAATTCATAATCACTCCACGGTTTCCGAGAGCACAGAGGCAGGCAGATGCAACGCAAATGGGTGTCCCTGGAATAAGAGGCCCTGATAGGCCATTGATGTGATGCTGGTGAAGGTGAAGCCTGGGTGGCAGTGCGAACCCCCAAGAAGAATCTTGAGATGCCAGACCTGTGAATAATTTGCCAAGGAGAGCTGCATTACAGGGGGGAGTGGTACCAGCCTAAGAAGGAGATGGTATGATAATGAACGAGAAGCAAAGCGATGGAAGAGTTATCCAATCTAAAGCCCTTTGGAAGATTCAAGATCCCGAAGGGGGGAAAGTTTCACATGGAGCTACTGGATTGTTGTTGCCCTGCTGGTTTTCGGTCTTGTTTTGGTCCAGTATTTCCTCACTATGCCTCTATTCCTCCCTTTTGGAATGGGAATGTGTATTCAGTTCCACTGTATATTGGGAGTTTGTAATTTGCCTTTTGATTTTACAGGAGCTTACAGTTAGGAGATTGGCCTGAGTCTCAGAAGAGACTTTGGACTGTAGACTTTTGAATGGCATTGAAACTGGTAAAGACTATGGGGACTTTTAAGGTTGGACTAAATGCATTTTGCATTTTATATGGTCAGGAGCCTATAAGGCCAGGGAGTGGAATGTGGTGGTTTGAATGAGTGTCCCCCATAGGCTTTAAGTATCCAGACATTTGTCTCCAGTTGGTGGCACTGTTTTTGGAGGTCTTAGAAGGTGTTGCCGTGTTAGAGGAGGTATGTCACTGGGGTCAGGCTTAGTGAGTTTAACAAGCCTCGTGGTCTCCAGTCGCCCTCTCTCTACTTCCTGTGGTCATTGCAAGATGTGACCCTCGGCATGCTGCTACAGCCGCCATACCTCCCACCACAAAGGACTCTAATTCCCTGGAACTGTCAATCGTAAGCTCAAATAAACTCTTCCTTTTATAAGTTCCTTTGGTCATGGTGTTTTATCACAGCAACAGAAAAGTGACTAATACATGTTATAATATATCTGAAAGTGAATATGACCGAAAGCTCTTACCAGGAAGTCCAATTTTCTTAGACTATTTCATAGATTATATATAAATACAGCAAAAAGTAAATAAATTAGGCCTTTAGAATATCCCTCCACTCTTTTCTCCCTAAAGTTAATTATTATTTAAAAAACAAAACAAAAATGTTGGGCTTGAGAGATGGCTTATTAGTTAAGAATGAGTACTGCTCATCCAGAGGCCCTGAGTTCAGTTCCCATGGGTTTTGTTAGGCAGCTTGTAAGTGCCTGTAACTCCAGCTTCAGGGAATCCACTGCCTTTGTAGAAACCCTATAAGCTATGCATCATTATTACTATCATGCACATCTAACAATGGAGATAGAGTTTTTAAGAGTGTTGGGTGTGGTGGCACACACCATTAATCCCAGCACCCAGGAGGCAGAGGCAGGTGTATCTCTTTGAGTTCAAGGCCAACCTGGTCTACATAGTGAATTCCAGGCCAGCTGGGGCTACAGAGAGACCCTGTTTCAAAAACAAAGTAAAACAAAACAAAATGCAGTGCCTCTGATAGACACAAAGAGCTAGCAAATAAAAGGCTCAGTACCATGAATGTGTGATCTCTTTCAGAGTTCTTGGCCAAGGGGCTCCCACAGACCTCGAACATCACTGGTTATTGGCACTGATCTCGATTACCTGCTAGAAGGTCAACCAACCGTAAGACCCTCCTGCTGAAGACACTACATACTTGAGCTGTAGAACATGGAGGAATCAGGGTGGTATTGACCTGGAAGCTTCATCCCTACTGGCTAGTTTTCATGGTGCTAGAAGGTGCTATGCATGCTATGGGAAAGCAAAAGTAATCATCGATCTTACCCAGCTGGGAATCCTGTGAGTCCATTTGTGTGACAGTGATATAAATGTTATGGGTATGTTCTGGTCTGCCTTCAACTGCTGTGACAAAACATTCTGACCAGTGTCAACTTGTGGAGGAAAGGGTTTATTTGGCTTTTGTCTCCCTGTTCACAGTTCATCACTGAGGGAACCCAAGGTAGGAACTCAGGGCAGGAACCTAGAGGCAGGAGCTGAAGCACGGGCCATGGAGGCTGCTGCTTACTGGCTTAGTCCCCTGGCGCATGTTTTCTGATACAATACAGAACCTGCCCAGGGGTGGCACTGCCCACAGTGGACTGGGCCCTCCGATATCACGCAACAGTCAAGAAAGTCTCACAGACATGACCACAGGCCACTCCGATGGAGGAAATTCCTCAACTGAAGCTCCTTCAACCTAGGTGTGTCAAGTTGAAACTAAGGCTGTCCAGGACAGGGGGTAACCAAAAGCTTCCTGATTGGATTTCAGACACGCTCCACAAGATGGAACCCATACCTGACGTTCCCATTGGGACCAAGAACCTAAGGCTAAATTGATTGTAGGCCCCTAGGGAAGAAGATACTACTACTATTATTCTGCTAAATGGACATAGCATCAAACTGACTCTGAATGACTTATTGTTATACCCAGAGATTAATGCATCTCTGAACCCTCATTGGAACTGTCCCCCCCTTTTTTTTACAGATAGAGATTAATATAGAGACCCACAATTGGTCAACCTGCAGAGAATGAAAAACTGTGGAGTGCTGAGCCTTAAATTGGACATCTACATCATCTCCCTCCTTCAAAGTCTCAGGGATCTTCGTGGAAGAGGGGGCAGGAAGATTGCAAGAGGTGGTGGATGACAGCAAAGAAGCAGTGTTTCCCAGACATTGCATGACAACTGAACCTACAGCAGTGTGACAGCATGCTCACGACCCATGCAAGCTGAATCCATACAAATCCCAGCATCGGAGGGGGAGGTAGGCATAAAGCCCCACACCTACCTGAGGAGCTACTGATGATTGATAGCTGCTGGAGAAGGAGAGTCAATTTTCCTTACGGCTGCGACCCCTGGAGTAGGTTGTGGGTATGGACCCACAATCAAAGGTACTTAGAAAATACAAATTGGAGTCAATGGACTTAAAAAAAAAAAAAAGACAGTTCAGGCTGGTTCCAAGCTCAATTTCCTTAACTTTTCTGCCTCTACATCCTCAGTACTTAAATTGTAGGTGTGAGCCACCATAACTGCCTTTTTGTAAACAGTCTACTTTAAGAAGAATTAAAGGCACTAGGGAGATAGCTCAACGGGTGAAGTGCTTACCTGAGGACCTGAGTTTGGATACTACCTACCACATAAAAAAAAAAAAAAAAAGGATGGGTTCTATATTGTCTGTCTGTAAACCCAGCACTGAAGAAGCAGAGACAGGATTGCTGGGCCTTGCTGACTGCCATCCTAACCGAAAACACTGTGAGCTCCGCGCTCAGCGAGAGACTTGTCGAATGGGATAAGACAGGAAGTTAAGGAGGACATCTGACATGTTCTTTTGACATTTAAGTTCACTTATAAAGGTCTCATAAATTCATATATCCAAGCCTAGTCCACTTACATAATCAAATTAAAATCCCCCCCCCATTTACTTTTTAGCAGCTTTCTGGTTTTAAAATATCCTCTTTCTCATTAGAGAAACCAGTTATTTTACTTTTGAACAAAATTATTTTTATTTTGAACAAAACGTATCCTATGGAACTGGAGAAATGACATGCATAAAAGGTCTTGTTGCTCTTCCAGAATACTTTCACTTTGTCCAAAAGCAAACCTGGAGAACTTGGTTGTATACAACAGCATAATCTGTATACAAGAAGACTATGGAACAGTACTGAGAGCCCAGATATAAATTCTTGTATGGAGATAGACAAGTCAATTTTGTCCAGGCTGCCAAGCACATTTAATGGACAAAGAGCAGTATTTTCAACAATGGGTTGGGAAAACTATATTTGTAACAAAGTATTGGGAAAACTATATCCACATTCAAAAGAACGGCATGAGGCTCTTCCCTTATACCCCACACCCAAATTACCCAGGAATGGGTCAAAGACCTAAACATAAGAGCAGAAATGATAAAAGTCTTAGAAAATGTAGAAGAAAAGTTTTATAAATTGGATTTGGCAATGATTAGTTGAATAATGGTACAAAAAGCACGTGGAAAAAAAAGAGACTTTATTAAAGTTTAAGACTCATTATCAGCTGAGTGAAAAGACAACCCACCTAATGGGAGAAAACATTTGCAGCTATCGCCCTGTCCCCTGCTCTCTCCTCCCCAGATCTATGTGCTGCCTTCATCTCTCCTCATGGTTCTAGCTTCTCCTCTCATTTTGCTCTCCTCTCTTCCTCATTTTTATTCTCTTTTCTAATGAGGGGCACAAGGGAAAGGAATGGAAAGGGGAAAGACAAGAGAAAAGGAAGGAAAGAAGAAAATCCTGAGGAAAAAATACACACCAACTTTTAGAAAGAAATGGATAAAAATTTAGGGTAGAGCCTTAAGATAAACCTAGAATGTATTATTTTAAAATTTCAATTATAGGGCTGGAGAGATGGCCTAGAGGTTAAGAGCACTGACTGCTCTTGCAGAGGACCCGGGTTCCATCCCCAGACTCCAGTTCCAGGGGAATCCGACACCCTCTTCTGACCTCCTCAGCATTGCATGACATGGGTGCATAGACCTGTACATGCAGACAGTACATTCATACACATACAAGAATAAATTTAAAAAAATTTAAAAAATTTATAAAATAAAAAAAATTTCAATTATAGGTTGTGTTGAGAGCTATGTTATTGTCTATTATTTTATATGAAATATTTCATAATTTTTAGAGATCACAAATATAACACTTGTAAAAGATTGTACTAGAAAGCATTTCATTCATTCATATTGAAGAGCAAGGAAAATTCCAAATTGGCGAAACAGTTTCGGCAATATGAAAAGCTGGTTGGAAAAAGCTATCTGCAACAAACGGGACAACACGAAACCAAGGAGAACATTCTTTACTACACAGATAAAGACAACGAACAAGAAAAAAGTAATTTTCCAATCAAAATAGCATTCAAAATGTAAGATTAGGGCCCAAGATATGGCTCTGCTGGCAAAGCACCTGACCATTTGAGTTCTATCCCTGAAGAAGACATATTAGGCTGAGAGACGGCTCCTGAAAGTTGGTCACTCCACACTGAAGTAGTGGTGAGCACACACACACACACACACACACACACACACACATACATACACACACACACACACACTAACTTTGAAGGTAAAAAAGCTTATCTCTAGTGAGGAAGTCCTTGTCATGTAATTTTTCATGTAAAACTTCTTAATTCCCTAATAAGGGAAGGGTTATACACTTACTGGATTTTTACAGTCCTTTTTAATGACAAGCATAAAATCTGCATAACAACAAGGAAATAGTTATTGTTAATAGAAAAATGAGCCGGGCGTGGTGGCACACGCCTTTAATCCTAGCACTTGGAAGGCAGAGGCAGGCGGATCTTTGTGAGTTCAAGGCCAGTCTGGTCTACAGAGCAAGTTCCAGGACAGCTGGGGCTACAGGGAGACCCTGTCTCGAAAAGACCAAAAAAAAGAAAAACAATGGTGGTAAGGGTTCACTGGAATCATTGTGAAAGGAAACAAAATCTGGGTCTGTGCTAGGGCGATGGAGTTGTGCTATTCACTGCCCTCCTTTGGCTTCCCAGGCTTGTGAAAGCACTCAGAGGAGGGAGGCAGATGTCATGAAGAAGGTAGTGCAGTTCACAGCCTATACTTAAGGGGTCAGAGTGGACAACAGTCCAAGGGGCCATAGTGCCAACCCACATTTTAGGCTGGCTTTTTATCTCTAAAATCTCTAGAACGGACAGCTTTTCCAAGGGGTATTTTCCTACCTAAGTGATTGGTTGGCTCACTTTGACTGTAAGGAGGGAGCACTGGTAACTCCTGGTTCTGTATCATGTCTCCTCCTAGAATCAAGTTTAGATACTTATCAATTTATGACCTTCTAGGCAATTCATTAGCTATATTTCTTCCCAGAGATCTGTAGCAGGTCCTACTCTCATGACCAGTCATTAAAGCCCTGAAGCCCTGGTTTTAGAAATGGATTATGAGGGTGGGACCTATCCCCAAACCCTCTAATTTTGTGATTACAGCAAGGGGATTAAGACAATCCCTTGGAAGCAAAATTTGGTATAGGCATTTAAAAAAAGAAAAAAAGGAAAGGGATAAGAAAAAGGAAAAAATAATCCCTCAATAATAAAGATTTCTTTTTTCAAGAAAGCAGAATTGTACTACAACTGCCTTTTTGAGACTCATGGGTCAAAAATAAAAAAAGGGGGGATACAGTTACATATTAAACCTTTTTGTCAAAAACTTTCAACTTAATCTTTTCTTTTTTGGTCTTTTCAAGACAGGGTCTCCCTGTAGGCTTAGCTGGCCTGGAACTCGCTCTGTAGACCAGGCTGGCCTTGAACTCACAAAGATCCACCTGCCTCTGCCTCCCAAGTGCTAGGATTAAAGGCGTGCACCACACGCCTGGATTCAATTTAATCTTAAAAGTAACTATGGGAAAATATTTGTATATTCCCACAGGTCAAAATGTCACCAACTCAACAGCTGAGAAAGATACAATGGAAGATACAGCCTTCCATTGTGTAGGTCGTACCAAGAAATACCAGCAGAGAAGTTGGCCCATCTTAACACTGAAAGGAAAAAAAGCCTCAGACTGCTACAGGCATCAAACATCTCTGAGGACCATGGGTGTAACAACTGTTTATAGTGAGTCCTAATGAACCTTACCTTCTAGGTGCAGCACAGTTTTAATATGAGAGACCTCCTTACCTCTTTTTCATAGAACAAAGAAAAACATGGTGGTAATGAAGTCATTCTCTAACTGTAAATTAGAGCTGACTGTTATAGAGGGTAATCTCTTATAAAATTGTTTTTAAAACTGCTTTCTTAATTGACTAATAGACAAAAAAAATGGACTATAGAATAAAAGGATTTTCTCTATTCAGAACCAAATATAATACTAAAGTCTCTTTAAGCCTGTGCATATAAGCAAAATATATTAACACAGGAGAGCACTGTGTTAATATAGTAGCAATGGATTATTTCATGGCAAGGAGATGTTGGCCAGGGGATTCCAAGCCCCCCCCCCCCCGAAAGGTAAAGGCTCTTGCCTGTAAACTGGGATACCTGCAAGAAGAGAAGTGACAAGTCCCTGCTGTCAAAGACTGAATTAAGCATGGGAAGGTTGATTGAGACCGCACTTGCAAGTGTACAGTTGGTTCTGGAATACACAGAGAGAGTTACCAAAGGCCACTGAACCAATAAAGCAAATGTTGGTCTCCTGAGTCAAAGCAAAGACTCCTCCACCAACAATCAGCTACACCTCACCTGCTTGGAGATACTGTGCAGCAGTGGCAGCCACATGTCTGTATAATCCCAAATCTATTTGGGCTATTTAGCTCTCTCCTTGGAGAATAACTTATGGATGTTGCCACAAGTTATATCCTCTAGTGGTTAGGAGATGTTTATGCCACAGTAAGACCTTGTCATCTTTTACAGGAAAAAAAGTAATCCATGGATTAACACACCATCTAAAAATCTGTGGCTATACCAAAGTAACCTACCATAATAATTAGACATTTAAATACCTATATATCTAATTGCTTGAGCTTCATTAGTAGATTGAAAGGTTATTCTCTGGACAAAAACTGTCAGCCCAGGAAAGGAAAGAGCCTAACTGATTCAGAGTCCAAAATGACATAACCAGAAAAGTTAGACTGTTTGCTTCTCTCGTCCACCTGTGCCCTTTTTCTGAAGCATAAGGAACAATCTGCGGAAAGAGGGGGCGTGGTAGAATTTAAGGCTGGATTGGGGTGAACGGTTAAACTACAGCAATATAGTCTTGGACACTTATTTGATCAACTTGATTGTACATCAACCACCCTCCAGCTGGATGGTGAGACGCTTGGGCTGCGGGACTTGTGGGCTGGGCACAACTGCTTGAAATTGTTTTTTTTATGAAGGATGCTTGTTACTCAAAAAAAAAAAAAAAAAAGGAGCTTAGATACTTGAAAAAGTCTTTAAAGCAGGTTTCATGCCAGGCCTGAAGAAAGGATCCCAAGAGCTTGGGAGGAAGATTGTCATAAAATCCCTCTGTAAGATTTGCAGTTTTTAAAAGGGTCTGTTAACTTTAAAAAATAAACTGGGAAGGCAGAGGCAGGCGGATCTGTGAGTTCAAGGCCACCCTGGGTCTACAGAGTGAGTTCCCGGGAACAGCTGGGGCTACAGGGAAAAACCCTGGTCTCAAAAACACCAAAAAAAACCCCATATATAATATAATATATATTATATATAATATATATATATGTTTTTCGAGAGACAGCTGGGGCTTAAGGGAGACCCTTGTCTCAAAAACACCAAAAAAAACCCCATATTATATATATATATATATATATATATTATATATTATATATGTTTTTCTTTTTTTTTATTTTAGTTATTTTCTGTATTGTGTATGAATGTACTGTCTGCATGCAGGTTTTGTGCACCCATGTCGTGCAATGCCACTGAGGTCAGAAAGAGGGTGTCTCAGATTCCCCTGGAACTTGGAGTTCTCCTGGAATTGGAGTTTTCAGACAAGGTTTTGGCCGCCATGTGGGTGCTGGGGATCGAAACCCGGGTTCCTCTTGTAAGAGCGGTCGGCGCTCTTAACCACTAGCCATCTCTCCAGCCCCAAACAATATATATATGTTTTTTTTTTTTCGAGATGGGTCTCCCTGTATTGCCCCAGCTGTCCTGGAAACTCACATTGTAGACCAGGCTGGGCCTTTCTTGAATTTCACAAAAGATTCACGGCCATTTAGAGACAGGGTATTTTCAGTAGAGATTATACAGAAATAACAAAATAAAACCATATAACGTTAATTGGACTTGATTTTCTGAAAGTCTTAGTCCAGTCATTATTTGCTTTAAAAAGCAAAGTGTATATTGTGGGTTAAAATTTATTTTGCAGTACTTCCAACTCTATGCCCAAGCTTATCCACATCAATTATTAGGGATATTTGAAGGGCTTTAGTGAAATTGTTTAGTTAAAGAAAGTCTTTTCCTTTCTTTTTTTTTTTTTTTCTGGAAAAAGCGGAACCTTCAGGATGTCCTTGAGTCCACAAAAAACACTGGCATCTCTCTTGAAATTCTAAAATGGGTTAACTTGTTATAATTGGGCCCTAACGAAGTTTTACCTTCTCAGATGACTGGAAAACCTTCTTACCTCTCCCCTTTGGAATAAGAAAAAGAAAAACATTTGCATGGGACTGGAAGTCATTCCCTAACTGTAAATTATGAGCCAACTGTTTATGGTTAATTTCTTATACAAAACACGTATACACTACCCCTTTTTAATTGGACTGTATTTGATGGCATAGGAATACTGTCGGAAGGATTATTTCTCTATCTTTAGTGCCAATATGTTATTTAAGAAAAAATTTATTAATTACAGGGAGTCTGATATCCGCAATGGAATTATTCTGCCTATGGAGATGTGTGCTAGGGGATTCAACTCCCACCCCCCAAATTATAAAGGCCTTTTGCCTTGTAAGTGGGAATATATGCACTGGAGAAATGGCAGTAACAGTTCCCTTGTTTGAAATTGAGACCTCGGCGATGAAGAAAAAAGTGTTATGAGACGATCACTGCTTAATGTACAACTTGGCCTCTGGAATGCCAGAGAAGCGTTACCATAAGGCCACTAAAGCAATACAGCAAAATATATGGGTCTCCTTGAGACAAGGCAAGACTCCTCTGTCAGTATCAACTACACCTCAACTGCCTGGAGATACTTTGCAACAGTGGCAGCCATGTGCTATATATTATCCCAAATCTAATTGGAATATTAGCTCTCTCCTTGAGGAATAAACTCACAGTGGAGCCACAAGTTTATGTCCTCTAGTGGTTAGGGAGATGTTATAAGCCACAAAAAAAACTTGCTTAATCCTTTTTATAGAGAAACACAGTTTGTGGATTAGCATACATCCAAGCATCTGTGTCTATGCTCACAGTTAGCTTTGCCATAATTAATTAGTACTGCTTAAATGCTTGTACATCCAATAGCTTGTGCTTTTTGTTAGTATTGACTAAAAAGGGTATCACTGGATAAGCTGTCAACCCATGAAGGGAAACAACCTGAACAGACTAGAGTCCAAAATGACATCTCCAAAGAAAGTAGACTGTTTTCTTCTCACCCACTTGTGCCCCTTTCCCAAAGCCTAGGGAATAACTTGGGGAAGAGGAGGCGTGGTAGAATGTAAGGGCTGCGGAGAGATTGGGGTGAATCGTGAGACTACAGCAATATAGACTTGACTCCTAATTGATCAACATGCCTGTGCATACAAGCTTCTCCAACTGGACTATGGGAACCTTGGGTTGTTCAAAATTTGGAGATAGATACTTGCAAATTGGTTTTACATGAATGTTACTTACACTCATTGCTTATGCTTAATAATTTGGCTCACTTAAAAAAATGCACCAATTACCTAATTGTACGGCAAACTGAGTAACATCAATGTTAGCTGAAAACAACTGTGTTATTGTATTGTAGAATCCCTTATACGAATAAAAGAGGAAAAAAATAAAAAAAAAAATGAAAGCAGAATTAGGCCGGGCATGGTGGCACATGCCTTTAATCCTAGCACTCGGGAGGCAGAGTCAGGCAGATCTTTGTGAGTTCAAGGCCAGCCTGGTCTACAAAATGAGTTACAAGGCAGCTGGGGCTACAGGGAGACCCTGTCTCAAAAAGACCCCCAGCAAAAAAAAAAAAAAGTGAAATCATTCACTATAGAAGCAATTCAGATTTGTAAAATATAGGATCTGACCATATACTGACAGCACCCTGAGTGCCTTACTTGCTACAAACTCAGACCCAAGAATCCTCTGTTAACATTTCATTACTTTATTCATCACTGGTAATGTTGCATTGACTTTTTTAATTTTTGACAAAATAGATGCATTAAAATACAATCTTCCTGAATTGGTACCCTTAAAATTTGCAACTCAGAGGACTACACCCCTCACTGTAGACCTGGTTGTAAGCAAAATATGGGAAGAAAAAAATGTACCAGAGTGACCGGTTATTTATCTATCTACCTATCTATATATATCTATATATCTCTCTCTATATCTCTATATCTCTATACGTATGTCTATATCTATATATATCTATATCTATATCTACATATCTATATATATATCTATATATTTAAGTCCCAAATAAGAGTGCTTTTCTGGGCTCCAGTATCTTCTGAGTATCGCTCACCCCTCCCCACCCCTCCCATCCCGCAAGAGAGCAGGATCTTTGTAACCAGGATGGTGGGAAGTTTGAGAAATGCCTTTGGGTCTCACCATGAAGCGCTGGTTAGCTCCTCCTGGTAAGATGAGGGCTCCGTACTGATTATGGAGTTCCACATACTCATTGATAAAGTCCACTGCCTCTTCATGGGGCAAACCATTGACCTTCAAACCAGAACTAATCAGCAGAAGCCAGAGTTCACATAGCCACAGCTTCAATATTGCTCCCTAGCTTCGAGGGCAGCGATTGAGCAAACCAGTCCCCAGCCAAGGGCAGAAAGGTCATCATGGTTCGCCCACCACGCACAAGCCAGTGCACATGCACCAACTCACTCTGCACCCTGCCCATCTATGGGGTGGCACAGGGCCTTTACTATAGGAAGAGAAGCCAGGTGAGGAACAAACCTGAAGTAAAAAACCTTTTGATAAATATCTGTCGAGTAACTAAAGGCTTCAATTAAATGAATACAAGTTTCTTACAAGACTATTGTGACTATGATCTAGAAGGGTGTCTTTGTTTATTGTCTGAACATTGATTGTATCATAAAATACTAGTGGCTGAGAAAGTTAACAAGGCCGAAGAACCCGGTAATTATGCTGAGGAAATAGTCATTGTTTCCGTGTTAATGATAAAAGTCCAGTTCACTTTTATTTTTGCTCCTTTATCCGTTGGGACGGGAATTTGGTGCGGAGAACGCCTTTTATTATTATTATTTTTTCCACCGCGAACAGAATATCCTCTTTAAGGCAGTCTTCCTTGAGATTTTTCTCTCACTTTAAAAATCTTTTATTTTAGGAATCATAGCACAAAACGAACAAAAAAGCTCAAGGTTTAGATAGAAAAGCAGTATCGTCCAACTCTCAAAATTAGAATATTTCCCTTTTTTGTCAGCACAGTTCAGACAGGCTGGAGTGTCGATTTTCTTCAACAAACTCACATTCACAATAAGAATTCACTTTGCTTTAGTCTTGAACAAAAATGGCTAGGATCCTAGCGGATTTTGGCCTGATCTGTTTAGATTCATACATGCGCTTAAATCAGGGAGAAACCCCAAGCTTTCAAGAGCTAAATTTTAGTCATGAAATAAGACAGGGTTCACATGTACTTATTATATATTGTGCTCAGTAGCATTAGGAGATAATTAAAAACTAATTTGTATAGAGACAAGATTTTGCTTCAAATAAAAGTTTGTCTAAAAAGATCTAAAAGTATTAGAAATTATCTTTGACTCAAATGATTGAAAGCACTAGACCTACACAAGATTATTCCAGTCCTACCTTTATTGTTTTAATACATA
Organism: Rhizomys pruinosus; assembly: GCA_009823505.1. Taxonomy (NCBI): domain Eukaryota; kingdom Metazoa; phylum Chordata; class Mammalia; order Rodentia; family Spalacidae; genus Rhizomys; species Rhizomys pruinosus. The sequence goes on along the minus strand of VZQC01013958.1, from coordinate 235,001 downwards.
CATGCTCACTGTTGTTTTTTTTTGCCCCGCCCCCCCAACATACACACATATAGACACAAGTAAATAAATAAATTTAAACAAATATATTGAAAATAATGCATAAAGTTCATTTTATTTGTTATTCTTTGTTGTTGCTTGCTTTCAAACAAAAATAAAATTGAGCAATTCTTAGTTTTCTATAGATATTTTTACTCAAAATTTGATTTTACCTTTGAGTATAATTCATTGATTTAATCCGTTTATTAAATCGTGACTCCTGAATCTATTGGCTTGTTCTCTGCCATTGATTATATCATTTTATATGCCACCTCTAAATTTCTGCAGTGCTTTATTTGTGAATAATTTTGATAATATTCTTAAAGTTGTAAGGTTGTAGCCCACCAAAGTCAGGGATTTCGGAAAGCCAACTGAGGCAGAAGTCCTGAGAAATAATTACCCTGAACTGTGCTCCTACAATCCGAGAAAAGTTGCTGCAACATCCTGCAATCATACCCCAGCATCCTGCAGTCATACCCCACCATCCTGCAGTCATACCCCACCATCCTGCAGTCATACCTCACCATCCTGCAGTCATACCCCACCATCCTGCAGTCATACCCCACCATCCTGCAGTCATACCCCACCATCCTGCAGTCATACCCCACCATCCTGCAGTCATACCCCACCATCCTGCAGTCATACCCCACCATCCTGCAGTCATACCCCACCATCCTGCAGTCATACCCCACCATCCTGCAGTCATACCCCACCATCCTGCAGTCATACCCCACCATCCTGCAGTCATACCCCACCATCCTGCAGTCATACCCCACCATCCTGCAGTCATACCCCACCATCCTGCAGTCATACCCCACCATCCTGCAGTCATACCCCACCATCCTGCAGTCATACCCCACCATCCTGCAGTCATACCCCACCATCCTGCAGTCATACCCCACCATCCTGCAGTCATACCTCACCATCCTGCAGTCATACCTCACCATCCTGCAGTCATACCCCACCATCCTGCAGTCATACCTCACCATCCTGCAGTCATACCTCACCATCCTGCAGTCATACCTCACCATCCTGCAGTCATACCCCACCATCCTGCAGTCATACCCCACCATCCTGCAGTCATACCCCACCATCCTGCAGTCATACCTCACCATCCTGCAGTCATACCCCACCATCCTGCAGTCATACCCCACCATCCTTCAGTCATACCCCACCATCCTTCAGTCATACCTCACCATCCTGCAGTCATACCCCACCATCCTTCATTCATACCTCACCATCCTGCAGTCATACTCCACCATTCTGCAGTCAGACCCCACCATCCTGCAGTCATACCCCACCATCCTGCAGTCATACCTCACCATCCTGCAGTTATACCCCACCATGCTGCAGTCACAGGTCCCAGTTTCCCTTGAGATGCTCCTACTGATGCCAGCCACAGACTCACCTATGCCCATTCCCCCATCTCCTCGCCCCCACTTCCTTGTAAACTCAGTTCCCTGTGTGCCTGGGTATAAAACTGCCATTTGGGGGACATTTTAATGCTGGTCATCCTAATCTCGACACAGGCAGGCCAGCCGCCATGCCTAAAATAAACCCGACTTCCTTTTCATTGGAGTCCTGACATTTTCTCCTCTCTGCCCCGAGTCTCCCCTCAAAATGAACCTAACAAAAGTTAATAGCTAGCATATAAAGAAACCAACACCTGGTTCAGATAGAGTTTCTTAAATCTACTGTAACTTAAATGATAGTCCATTCTAATTAGAAAGAAATTGGAGGCCAAGATGCTTCTGAGTATATATTATCCATATAAATTGCAACTATAAGGCAACCTCAGAGATGAAGAGACAGTTCAACAGTTAAGAGTGCACACTACTCTTACAGAAGACCCAACTTCAGTTCCCTGTGCCATGTCTGGTGGCTCACACCTACCTGTAACTCCAGCTCCATGACACTCAGCTGCTTTTTCTGGACTCCGAAAGCACCTGCACAGACAAATGCATATACTCACACAGGCACATACTCACCATACTCACACAGGCTCATACTCACACAGGCACATACTCACACATGCACATACTCACACAGGCACATACACAGGCACATAGTCACACAGGCACATACTCACATATGCACATACACAGGCACATGCTCACACAGGCACATACACATGCACATGCTCACACAGGCACATACACATGCACACACTCACACATGCACATACTCACACAGGCACATACACATGTACATACTCACACAGGCACATACACATGCACATACACATGCACATACACAGGCACATACACATGCACACACTCATGCACATACTGAGGCACATTCTTACATATGCACATACACACATACACAAATTTTAAAAAATAAAATAAATATGTAAAAAAAACAAAAAACCTTAATTTCTTCTGTTTCTTGTTTTCTATACTACAATAGGTAAACATCTCAAATTGAAAAATAGGCATTAAACTTAGACTTCAGACAAGAATGAAGAGATTTCACAGAAAACTAAATAGACTTTGAGTTGGAGTTAGTAATAAAATGTATTTTTATTATAGAATTTTTATAAATTATTGTGCATAAAATAACAATTAGAAGATTCTCGGAAGAATAAACCCTAGAAGGAGTATATAGCATGGCATCACCCGAGGAGCACTTGCTTCTAGGTTATCTGTCAATAAAACAATGATGAAAAGCTCAATTTAGTTTCAAAAGGAAGGAATAGTTGAAATATTCTGATATGGACTATCAAATATAATTTTTGGAGTTCCTGAAGTAGGAAAAAAAACTACATAAAATGAAAAATAATTTCTTTTTCTGGGCACCCACATGGTGGCTAACAACAGTTCATAACTCCAGTTCCGTGGCACCTGCCACCCTCTTCTGACCTCTGTTGGCATCGCACGACTGGGTGCACTTACATACATGCAGCCATTAAATTCATACAAATAAACATTAATAAAATTTTTAAAAAGACGATTAAGATTGACTAAGGTGTTCTATATAAAAATACACAGAAGTTCAATCAATGCATTTTAAGATAGAAATACTGTATGACTCATTCCATTCCTGAAAATATACCTCCCCCTCTTCTTTTTTTTTTTTTTTTTTTTTGTTTTTTGGAGACGGTTTCCCTTTATTCCCCCCT